>JAPMUY010000665.1:0-15596 GCA_026901105.3 Galaxias olidus | reverse complement strand
CACTCTCTCTCTTTCTCCATCTGTATCTCCTTTCCTCTCTCTAAGTCTCTCCATCTCTGTCTCTTTGGCACAAGCTTCAAACCAAGCAGAAAGTAGCATCACTAGACATACACATAGTCAACAAACGGATGTAAACTACAAGCTATCAGAGCACGAGGGGGAGGGGGGGTGCTGTCAACCTCAAAGCAACAAAACCAACAACAACAGAATTCACATCAATAATTGCAACCACGACAACCACAGGAAGCCGTTTGAATGGAGAAAGCAGAGTGACAGTGAAGAACAGGTGAAAGACTTCCAGAGCGCAGAAAGAAAACCCCTGTCTCACTGCTCCTGCAACCTGTCTCACTGCCTCCAGACTGCACCCTGTCTCTCTGCTCCTACACCTGTCTCACCGCTCCTACACCCCGTCTCACTGCCTCCAGACTGCACCCTGTATTACTGCCTCCAGACTGCAACCTGTCTCACTGCCTCCAGACTGCACCCTGTCTCTCTGCTCCTACACCTGTCTCACTGCCTCCAGACTGCACCCTGTATCACTGCCTCCAGAGTGCACCCTGTCTCTCTGCTCCTACACCTGTCTCACTGCCTCCAGACTGCACCCTGTATCACTGCCTCCAGAGTGCACCCTGTCTCTCTCTGCTCCTACACCTGTCTCACTGCCTCCAGACTGCACCCTGTATCACTGCCTCCAGAGTGCACCCTGTCTCACTGCTCCTACATCCTGTCTCACAGCACCCTGTCTCACTGCTCCTGTCCCCTGTCTCACTGCTCCTACACCCTGTCTCACTTCCCCTACACCCTGTCTCACTTCCCCTACACCCTGTCTCACTACTCTTACAACCTGTCTCACTGCTCCTACATCCTGTCTCACAGCACCCTGTCTCACTGCTCCTGTCCCCTGTCTCTCTGCTCCTACACCTGTCTCACCGCTCCTACACCCTGTCTCACTGCCTCCAGACTGCACCCTGTATTACTGCCTCCAGACTGCAACCTGTCTCACTGCCTCCAGACTGCACCCTGTCTCTCTGCTCCTACACCTGTCTCACCGCTCCTACACCCTGTCTCACTGCCTCCAGACTGCACCCTGTATTACTGCCTCCATACTGCAACCTGTCTCACTGCCTCCAGACTGCACCCTGTCTCTCTGCTCCTACACCTGTCTCACTGCCTCCAGACTGCACCCTGTCTCTCTGCTCCTACACCCTGTCTCACTGCCTCCAGACTGCACCCTGTCTCTCTGCTCCTACACCTGTCTCACTGCCTCCAGACTGCACCCTGTCTCACTGCCTCCAGACTGCACCCTGTCTCTCTGCTCCTACACCTGTCTCACCGCTCCTACACCCTGTCTCACTGCTCCTACATCCTGTCTCACAGCACCCTGTCTCACTGCTCCTGTCCCCTGTCTCACTGCTCCTACACCCTGTCTCACTGCTCCTACACCCTGTCTCACTTCCCCTACACCCTGTCTCACTTCCCCTACACCCTGTCTCACTACCCTTACACCCTGTCTCACTGCTCCTACACCCTGTCTCACTTCTCCTACACCCTGTCTCACTACTCTTACACCCTGTCTCACTGCTCCTACATCCTGTCTCACAGCACCCTGTCTCACTGCTACTGTCCCCTGTCTCACTGCTCCTACACCCTGTCTCACTGCTCCTACACCCTGTCTCACGTCCCCTACACCCTGTCTCACTTCCCCTACACCCTGTCTCACTACTCTTACACCCTGTCTCACTACTCTTACACCCTGTCTCACTGCTCCTGTCCCCTGTCTCACTGCTCCTGTCCCCTGTCTCACTTCCCCTACACCCTGTCTCACTACTCTTACACCCTGTCTCACTACTCTTACACCCTGTCTCACTGCTCCTACACCCTGACTCACTGCTCCAACACCCTTTCTATGGGCAGTACAGTCAGTGTGATGTGTGTTTAACTAACACAGGCTTGAGAGTCCCTGTTTGTCTTTCAATCACACTCAGCCAACCTGGCAATGTCACACCCAGAGAAAGGTCATTCAATGGACCAGCTAGCAAGATGGCAACCTCCTCAAGGAGAACTGGCTGGCAAACGTACTCAAGCCTAAAGCGAGAACGAGTGTAGCGCTGACGCCATTTTATACAGACTGCTGAGTGGCATAGCTTACAGGTCCACCATGCTGTCAAACAGGTCTACCATGCTGTCATATTAGCAGGTCTACCATGCTGTCATATTAGCAGGTCTACCATGCTGTCAAAACAGGTCTACCATGCTGTCATATTAGCCGGTCTACCATGCTGTCAAAACAGGTCTACCATGCTGTCATATTAGCAGGTCTACCATGCTGTCATATTAGCAGGTCTACCATGCTGTCATATTAGCTCTACCATGCTGTCAAATTAGCAGGTCTACCAAGCTGTCATATTAGCACACACCCCGCTAACGTCAGACGAAGGAGAACAGTCCCTACTTAGAGCTCTGTGTTTATCAATAGACAGCACTGCACCCTAATAGCTCTGTGTTTATCAATAAACAGCACTGCACCCTTAGAGCTCTGTGTTTATCAATAGACACCACTGGACACTTAGAGCTCTGTGTTTATCAATAAACAGCACTGCACCCTTAGAGCTCTGTGTTTATCAATAGACAGCACTGCACCCTTAGAGCTCTGTGTTTTTCAATAGACAGCACTGCACCCTAATAGCTCTGTGTTTTTAATAGACAGCACTGCACCCTTAGAGCTCTGTGTTTTTCAATAGACAGCACTGCACCCTTAGAGCTCTGTGTTTTTCAATAGACACCACTGGACACTTAGAGCTCTGTGTTTATCAATAGACAGCACTGCACCCTTAGAGCTCTGTGTTTTTCAATAGACAGCACTGCACACTCAGAGCTCTGTGTTTATCAGTAGACAGCACTGCACCCTGAGAGCTCTGTGTTTATCAATAAACAGCACTGCACCCTTAGAGCTCTGTGTTTATCAATAGACAGCACTGCACACTTAGAGCTCTGTGTTTATCAATAGACAGCACTGCACCCTTAGAGCTCTGTGTTTATCAATATACAGCACTGCACACTCAGAGCTCTGTGTTTATCAATAGACAGCACTGCACCCTTAGACCTCTGTGTCTATCTATAAGCACTGCTCCCTTTCAGATGACTGATAAAGCCAACACACTAATTCTTACGTCGCTAAACTCCACACAATGATAACAAAACTCTTCATCAATATATGTTATTTAAAGATCACTGTTTGACTAAAGAGATAGTTTGAGAGAGCTACAAATAAAAATAACTGGATTTTATGATGCACATTCCAACCTATGGTTCTTCACTGATCAGTAAGAATGCAATCTGCCCAAGCCAAGCTTAATGTTAGGGAGCGATGCAGTCTTATCAATCAATGTCCGTTGCTACGATACGGATTTATGAAACCGTGAATACAATTAGCCAATAAATCCATATTTACAAACAATATAGCACTCTTCTTCAAAATGTGCCAGTGATTTGCATACAAACTGCAGGTTTTCCATGACATACTAAAGAAGTCACCAGTAGCTGTTTTGTCTGCATCTAAAAGTGAATGTGCAAATATGTGTATGAATCTGTCTTAAGTAAGGTATGCAAGAGCCAGCAGTTCTTATTTGCAGCTGCTGAAGATGTCGGTCCAATTCCATAAATAAGTGTCTGATCATTGGGAGTGAGATCATTTATGCTAAATTGGACGCCTTCCAAAGTAGGACACACAACTTTTTGTTATAATAGGCTAACAGCTTTAAGGCCAGGGAATGTGAAAACAACAGCACTTTACTTTTCGCTGACTTCATCAATAAGTTCACTGTTATTGTGAGAAGTTGTGCAAATAAAATAACAGGTACATGGTGAATTGATTGTGCTTGTTTACAAATTACATTCCACAAAAATAACCCTCAGTTGACAACTCGGTTAGTACTATCCTGAGACTAAAGGCAAGTGAGATTAGACCGCAACAAAGCCTTTTAGGTGATGTTTTCTGTGGGAGGGGTGTTGTCCTGCGAGCTGACACTGCAGCTACTTTGACAGCCCCGGTGCTAAATAGGTGCTCGAAAATCTTCATGCAGTGGCATGACATTCAATGGAAACTTTCCAGAGTAACTTCCGCCGAACTATGTTTATCCATATTATATAATAATAATAACCGCATTAAGTTAAGACAAGACAATTTCATGATTTTTACAAATTAAGATCAAAAGCAAGAACATTCAGCTGGGGGGGCATTGTTAAAAAGTCTGCTGAAAATGTTACCTTGTCGGTCTGAGATTCCCGTCACTTTCGCCATACGATTCGTCGCTGTCCCCTGTCGCCACGTTCTCGTAATCTTCAACCGTAACGTCTCCTGTGACTGGGGTCCTTATGTTTTCCAAGCCCCGCTGCATAACTTCAGCACCATAACCTTCGGATTGATCCGAACCCATGGTGGCGTGTTTAGGCTCCTTACCGTTGGTGGAGCTTGGAGTTTGAGAAGTCTCAGTCAAGGTTTTTAACAACAACAAGAGCACCAGGGAAATGCTCACGTTTCCAAAGAGAAACCTCTTTCCATTTGTAAAACTGGCACATTAGTGAATATGCGATTTACATGCCAATGGCCTTGTAAATCTACATAAAAGGTACAAAAACCGATTCTACTATCTAAACTATAAAGCAAGGGCTGCTCGGAAGCCCTTTGGAATATATTTTTAGTGAAACGTAAACAGCCACTGGGGCACCATGTTATCTCTTTATACTGTACTTGACTTGAGACTTGCCTTAGTAACCCTAAGCCCACCCCGTTTCTACACAGGGATTGGACCGTTTGTTCTTTACTGGGGAAAAAATAACAAGCAATGAGAGCTGATTGCACCAACCGATGTCAATCAGAACAACCCGTGTACTAAGCAGAACGTGATTGCTCTGAACATTTGTCGCTCGAAGACCTCAGCTGACGATCAGCCCGCCCCCGAAACACTTATTTTCATTGGACATTTCGTTGTCAATCAAAACAATGTCAACCCTGGGCATGCGCAAACACAGTCACAACAGAAAAGGAAAAAGGTGACGCAAAGTAACTTGTGGCCTCAATTTCATTGGTCTGATTGTGTCCAATCGAATAAATAAGGGAACTGGAAAACAACCATTCGTGGAAATTCACTTCCGTTGACAAAAAAAGAGGACCCGAATTGGATATTCTCAAATGTCACTCACACTAGTTGCTATAGTCGTGGACCAGCGAATGGGCTGACATGAAAACACCAACGTGGCCACGCAGCAAACTGTACTGTACTGTTTCCTGTTCCCTAAGTGTCACGAGTTAGGACTTACATAAAACTGTGCTCTGGTGACTGCATTTATTTCCAGTACTAAAAGTATTTAATAAAAATAACTCATCCACACCATTATCCTCTTAAGGATGGGAGTATAATACACAATTGCAATGCAAATATTTATGTAAATTATAGCATTACAAGAAATTGGCATATTCGCCACACCAGTAGAGTGCAGTAAATCTCGTGTCGGGGTTCTGTGCCTCTAGGAGTTTGAGTAAGTGTCATAATAAGTCCCCGTTTTCAGATTGTTTAAAGTACTTTACTCAGCACTTTTTCTTCCCAGCAAAAGATGTGTTTGTATGCATTATTAACACATTGTAAAAACGCTGGAACTGCTACTTTAATTGCAAACTTCAACATTCAGTGAAACTTCACCCACTTGGTAGTGTGGGGAGTTTGACAGAGAATAACCTAGAGACTAGACCCTACCGTCGGTAGGAGACTATACAAATAAAATACGTGTTATTTGGGAACATTAGTCGCACAGAGTAGGCTGACCAAACTCAACTAAACAGTGCGATCCACCTTCACGGGGTTGCAATAATCGGTTGGAGTCCATCTAACGCCACTGTGTGGCAGTAAAGATTGCTGGAAAAGATCCCTACGTGCTATTTGTTTTTAACACTTTGTCAATCGGGTGGAAAGTCAGTAAATCTGTAAATGTAAGTTAAAAAAAACAACAGCAGACTTGTTTTGTTTTTGTTTGGTCCTGTATTCAGCACATGTTGGAAATCATAATCACAGTTGTATTGGTAAAGAATGTTACAAAATGCTGGTGCAAAAGTAATCACATGCTCCAAAATCTGTAACCCAACCTGGGCTAGGCCAGACATGCTTCTGAATGATTGCAAGATTATCAAAAAATATATAAGGCCTTGTAACAATGAACCAGAGGCCAGTCTATTCTGAGAAACGTTTCATGCTTGTTTTTTGCTAAGTCAACAAAGTTTTGGTGGACAGCAATCGCGATCGATAGACATTCTATGTTGGACACTTTTTGGGTCATCTAACAATGCTGGGTACCGTCGTGTCAGAATTTGAAAGGACAAGAAGCTTTGTTGACTGGAGCATAAAACAGGCTTTAGGCACACCATATGCATAACCATACAATATCATTGCTGGTGCATTAACACACAGAAATGTATCCAGTATTTTGAAAGAAGTTGCATGAGCTGCATTCTTAGGTCATGGCACAAGACTAGCAGAAAGTATAAGGAAATGAAATGCAAGCCATAGAAAAGGCACAGAAAACAATGCTGTTGTCCGATGGGCTCTAAGCTGCTTACATACACGATGCAGAAATACAACTTTTGTCTTGTGTCTTAACTTAATGGGGTAGGGTTTGAGAAATAAAGCTTTGATTTGTAATTTAAGGCAAATGTTGAAAGAGTCCACTATGATCCTGTTTGAGAGGCTAGAGCAGCCTACACATTCCCTGTGTGAAATGATAAAGATGGCAACAACAGACAGTAAATTGTGTAACGGTAAGTATTCAGTCAAGGTGCAAAAGCATTTCTGGTAAGGACACTCATCTCAATGGCAACTTCAAAGTTTTGTTCTTGAAATGACATGCATAAGGAACATCCATGCTGTTGTAATGTGCTTTCCATCAGCCTTCTCCTGCAGTGGTGAAACTCCTCAGTGGATGGCGGCATCTCTGATAAGGACACTTCCATCCTCCATGCCAAAGTAAACTCTCTCCGCCATGGCGACAAACAGGCCTGTCTCCACCACACCTAGGAAGCACACGCACACGCACACGTACACACGTCAACACAACAAAAACAACGTCTCCGCAAACTATGTCCGCCATGGCAACAAACAGATCTGTCTCACCCTGCAGACCTGTCGGTCTCACCCCGCAGGCCCGCCTGTCTCACCCTGCAGACCCGTCTGTCTCACCCCGCAGGCCCGCCTGTCTCACCCCGCAGGCCCGCCTGTCTCACCCCGCAGGCCTGCCTGTCTCACCCCGCAGGCCCGCCTGTGTCTCACCCCGCCTGTGTCTCAGCAGACCCGGCTGTCTCTCCCCGCAGGCCCGTCTGTCTCACCCCGCAGGCCCGCCTGTCTCACCCCGCAGTCCCGCCTGTCTCACCCCGCAGGCCCGCCTGTCTCACCCCGCAGGCCCGCCTGTCTCACCCCGCAGGCCCGCCTGTCTCACCCCGCAGGCCCGCCTGTGTCTCACCCTGCAGACTTGTCTGTCTAACCCTGCAGACCTGTGTGTGTCACCCTGCAGACCTGTGTGTGTCACCCTGCAGACCCGCCTTTCTCACCCTGCAGACCCGTCTGTCTCACCCTGCAGACCTGTGTGTCTCACCCTGCAGACCTGTGTGTCTCACCCTGCAGACCTGTGTGTGTCACCCTGCAGACCCGTGTGTGTCACCCTGCAGACCCGCCTTTCTCACCCTGCAGACCTGTGTGTCTCACCCTGCAGACCTGTGTGTCTCACCCTGCAGACCTGTGTGTCTCACCCTGCAGACCCGCCTGTCTCACCCTGCAGACCCGCCTGTCTCACCCTGCAGACCCGCCTGTCTCACCCTGCAGACCTGTGTGTCTCACCCTGCAGACCCGCCTGTCTCACCCTGCAGACCCGCCTGTCTCACCCCGCAGGCCCGCCTGTGTCTCACCCTGCAGACCTGTGTCTCACCCTGCAGACCCGTCTGTCTCACCCCGCAGGCCCGTCTGTCTCACCCCGCAGGCCCGCCTGTCTCACCCCGCAGGCCCGCCTGTCTCACCCCGCAGTCCCGCCTGTCTCACCCCGCAGTCCCACCTGTGTCTCACCCTGCAGACCCGTCTGTCTCACCCTGCAGACCCGTCTGTCTCACCCTGCAGACCCGTCTGTCTCACCCTGCAGACCTGTGTGTGTCACCCTGCAGACCTGTGTGTCTCACCCTGCAGACCTGTGTGTCTCACCCTGCAGACCTGTGTGTCTCACCCTGCAGACCTGTGTGTCTCACCCTGCAGACCTGTGTGTCTCACCCTGCAGACCTGTGTGTGTCACCCTGCAGACCTGTGTGTCTCACCCTGCAGACCCGCCTTTCTCACCCAGCACACCTGTGTGTCTCACCCTGCAGACCTGTGTGTCTCACCCTGCAGACCTGTGTGTCTCACCCTGCAGACCCGCCTGTCTCACCCTGCAGACCCGCCTGTCTCACCCTGCAGACCCGCCTGTCTCACCCTGCAGACCCGCCTGTCTCACCCTGCAGACCCGCCTGTCTCACCCTGCAGACCCGTCTGTCACCCTGCAGACCTGTGTGTCTCACCTGGAATCATCTTGATGGCTGTGTTGACCTCCTTCCAGTTCTGGTCGTGCTCAAACTTCCAGTCCAGGATGAAGTTACTGTTGTCCGTCACCACAGGCCCCTGAAAGACACAGACGGTCAGTCCCCTTGTTCACCACACACACACACACACACACAGTCCCCTTGTTCACCCCACACACACACACACACACATTCTACACTGTGTAACTGCTCACAGGGACCTGATAAGTAGAAGGAATGAAGTTTGTAAACGGCCAAGGACACAGGGGACAGATAATGTAATGTAACGTAATGAGACAGGCAGCAGTGAGGACGGGAGACCGAAAATTTAATGTAATGAGATGGGTAATGTAATGTAATGTAATGATATAGGTAATGTAATGTAATTAGATAGGTAATGTAATGAGATATAGAGGTAATGTAATATGTAATGTAATGAGATATGTAAGGTAATATAATTAGATATATAATGTAATGTAATTATATATGTAATGCAAGGTAATGTAATGAGATATGCAATGTAATGATAGGTAATGTAATGTAATTAGATACGTAATGTAATGAGATAGGTAATGTAATGTAATGTAATGAGATTAAATTTTATGTAATGTAATGTAATGAGATATGTAATGTAACGAGATAGGTAATGTAATGTAATTAGATAGGTAAGGTAATGTAATGAGATATGTACTGTAATGTAATGAGACATGCAGCAGTGAGGACAGGACATAGGTAATGTAATGTAATGACACAGGCAGCAGTGAGGACAGGAGATAGGTAATGTAATGTAATGACACAGGCAGCAGTGAGGACAGGACATAGGTAATGTAATGTAATGACACATGCAGCAGTGAGGACAGGGCATAGGTAATGCAATGTAATGACACAGGCAGCAGTGAGGACAGGACATAGGTAATGTAATGTAATGACACATGCAGCAGTGAGGACAGGACATAGGTAATGTAATGTAATGACACAGGCAGCAGTGAGGACAGGACATAGGTAATGTAATGTAATGACACAGGCAGCAGTGAGGACAGGACATAGGTAATGTAATGTAATGACACAGGCAGCAGTGAGGACAGGACATATGTAATGTAATGACACATGCAGCAGTGAGGACAGGACATAGGTAATGTAATGTAATGACACATGCAGCAGTGAGGACAGAACATAGGTAATGTAACGTAATGACACATGCAGCACTGAGGATGAGAGACAGAAGCTGAGGTGCTTTCAGTGTGAACCACCTGTGAGCCAAACACTTTATAAACCAAAGCAAAAGCATTCAAAGGATTGAAAGGGAAATTGTTCTCTGAAATTGGACGCAAATAATTGTTTAGCCCATGGCGTCTCCAAACCCTTCAGAGGATATGGGAACAAGAGGGTTACGATACCACATGAAAGAGGAAGTTTGAGGCTGCAGTGTAAAGCAGCCCTCGTTTCCTCCGTGTTGAAACAGCACCATGGCCTCACCGCTTTGCTCACAGCCATTCGTAGGACGGCCTCGCCTCCAAAGCGCCGGGCTATCGTCCTGGAGACGGGAACGTACGCCATGGGGATCACCTCGATAGGAACCCCTTTCTTCCACTGCTGCCCCAGGGCCTTAGAGTCCTTCCTGTCAAGCAGAGCAGAGCACTAAAGAAGAAGAAGGAGGAGGAGGAGGGGTTCCTGTGAGCTCTAACTGGGTTAGCAGGGGCGGCTGTGGCTCAGGAGGTAGAGGGGGCCGTCCACTGATCCAAGGGTTGGCAGTTCGATCCCCAGCTCCTCCTGTCCATGTGCCAAAGTGTCCTTGAGCAAGACACTGAACCCAGAGGTGCTCCCGATGTGTAGGCAAGCACCTTGTATGACAGCTCTGCCACCATCCGTGTGTGTGTGTGTGTGTGTGTGTGTGTGTGTGTGTGTGTGTGAGAATGGGTGAATGAGAGGCAACATTGTAAAGCACTTTGGGTGCCATTGAGGTGGAAAGCGGTATATAAATGCAGTCCATTTATCATTTAGTAGGCTGGCTAGTGAAGAGGCAGCTCAATGCCTAAGGTCATTGATCAGAGATTATTATTATTATTCTCATTATACCCCATTCTAGGTTTTGAATTTCTGTGATAATAATATAATAATAATAACACCCAGATAGCCATTACCATTTCAATACTACTCTTCATGTACAAACCTGTAGTCAGCGATGACAATGAAATGTTTAGCACAGCCAGCTACGATTTTCTCCTGAGTAAGGCAGCCACTGTTGAGAGAGACAAGAGAGGGGACATAGCAGACCGACCGACAGACAGACAGACAGACAGACCGACAGACCGACAGACAGACAGACAGACCGACAGACCGACAGACAGAGAGGATGAGACAATGTGAGACAGTTATCTGTGGACTGGAAAACAACATGCTTACAAGGCCAGGGCAAAAAAACCTGTCACATCATTTCATAAGGTTTAGGTGCACACTGTTCAACATCCTGGCATTTAGATCAACAAAGATGAAGCTCATGCTCTGTCTTTCTCCTGGTGTGGGTTCTGTTACTCTGTCTTTCTCCTGGTGTGGGTTAGGGTTACTCTGTCTTTCTCCTGGTGTGGGTTCTGTTACTCTGCCTTTCTCCTGGTGTGGGTTCTGTTACTCTGTCTTTCTCCTGGTGTGGGTTCTGTTACTCTGTCTTTCTCCTGGTGTGGGTTCTGTTACTCTGTCTTTCTCCTGCTGTGGGTTCTGTTACTCTGTCTTTCTCCTGCTGTGGGTTCTGTTACTCTGTCTTTCTCCTGGTGTGGGTTCTGTTACTCTGTCTTTCTCCTGGTGTGGGTTCTGTTACTCTGTCTTTCTCCTGCTGTGGGTTAGGGTTACTCTGTCTTTCTCCTGGTGTGGGTTCTGTTACTCTGTCTTTCTCCTGGTGTGGGTTAGGGTTACTATGTCTTTCTCCTGGTGTGGGTTCTGTTACTCTGTCTTTCTCCTGGTGTGGGTTCTGTTACTCTGTCTTTCTCATGGTGTGGGTTCTGTTACTCTGTCTTTCTCCTGCTGTGGGTTAGGGTTACTCTGTCTTTCTCCTGGTGTGGGTTCTGTTACTCTGTCTTTCTCCTGCTGTGGGTTAGGGTTACTCTGTCTTTCTCCTGGTGTGGGTTCTGTTACTCTGCCTTTCTCCTGGTGTGGGTTACTGTTACTCTGTCTTTCTCCTGCTGTGGGTTAGGGTTACTATGTCTTTCTCCTGGTGTGGGTTAGGGTTACTCGGTCTTTCTCCTGGTGTGGGTTCTGTTACTCTGTCTTTCTCCTGCTGTGGGTTCTGTTACTCTGTCTTTCTCCTGGTGTGGGTTAGGGTTACTATGTCTTTCTCCTGGTGTGGGTTACTGTTACTCTGTCTTTCTCCTGGTGTGGGTTACTGTTACTCTGTCTTTCTCCTGGTGTGGGTTCTGTTACTCTGTCTTTCTCCTGGTGTGGGTTCTGTTACTCTGTCTTTCTCCTGGTGTGGGTTCTGTTACTCTGTCTTTCTCCTGGTGTGGGTTACTGTTACTCTGTCTTTCTCCTGGTGTGGGTTCTGTTACTCTGTCTTTCTCCTGGTGTGGGTTCTGTTACTCTGTCTTTCTCCTGGTGTGGGTTCTGTTACTCTGCCTTTCTCCTGGTGTGGGTTAGGGTTACTCTGTCTTTCTCCTGGTGTGGGTTACTGTTACTCTGTCTTTCTCCTGGTGTGGGTTAGGGTTACTCTGTCTTTCTCCTGGTGTGGGTTACTGTTACTCTGTCTTTCTCCTGGTGTGGGTTACTGTTACTCTGTCTTTCTCCTGGTGTGGGTTACTGTTACTCTGTCTTTCTCCTGGTGTGGGTTCTGTTACTCTGTCTTTCTCCTGGTGTGGGTTACTGTTACTCTGTCTTTCTCCTGGTGTGGGTTACTGTTACTCTGTCTTTCTCCTGGTGTGGGTTCTGTTACTCTGTCTTTCTCCTGGTGTGGGTTCTGTTACTCTGTCTTTCTCCTGGTGTGGGTTACTGTTACTCTGTCTTTCTCCTGGTGTGGGTTACTGTTACTCTGTCTTTCTCCTGGTGTGGGTTCTGTTACTCTGCCTTTCTCCTGGTGTGGGTTCTGTTACTCTGTCTTTCTCCTGGTGTGGGTTCTGTTACTCTGTCTTTCTCCTGGTGTGGGTTAGGGTTACTCTGTCTTTCTCCTGGTGTGGGTTAGGGTTACTCTGTCTTTCTCCTGGTGTGGGTTCTGTTACTCTGCCTTTCTCCTGCTGTGGGTTCTGTTACTCTGCCTTTCTCCTGGTGTGGGTTACTGTTACTCTGTCTTTCTCCTGGTGTGGGTTCTGTTACTCTGTCTTTCTCCTGCTGTGGGTTCTGTTACTCTGTCTGTCTCCTGGTGTGGGTTCTGTTACTCTGTCTTTCTCCTGGTGTGGGTTCTGTTACTCTGTCTTTCTCCTGGTGTGGGTTCTGTTACTCTGTCTTTCTCCTGCTGTGGGTTCTGTTACTCTGTCTTTCTCCTGGTGTGGGTTCTGTTACTCTGTCTTTCTCCTGGTGTGGGTTAGGGTTACTCTGTCTTTCTCCTGGTGTGGGTTCTGTTACTCTGTCTTTCTCCTGCTGTGGGTTAGGGTTACTCTGTCTTTCTCCTGGTGTGGGTTCTGTTACTCTGTCTTTCTCCTGGTGTGGGTTCTGTTACTCTGTCTTTCTCCTGGTGTGGGTTCTGTTACTCTGTCTTTCTCCTGGTGTGGGTTCTGTTACTCTGTCTTTCTCCTGGTGTGGGTTCTGTTACTCTGTCTTTCTCCTGGTGTGGGTTAGGGTTACTCTGTCTTTCTCCTGGTGTGGGTTCTGTTACTCTGTCTTTCTCCTGGTGTGGGTTCTGTTACTCTGTCTTTCTCCTGCTGTGGGTTCTGTTACTCTGTCTTTCTCCTGGTGTGGGTTCTGTTACTCTGCCTTTCTCCTGCTGTGGGTTAGGGTTACTATGTCTTTCTCCTGGTGTGGGTTACTGTTACTCTGTCTTTCTCCTGGTGTGGGTTCTGTTACTCTGTCTTTCTCCTGGTGTGGGTTCTGTTACTCTGTCTTTCTCCTGGTGTGGGTTCTGTTACTCTGTCTTTCTCCTGGTGTGGGTTAGGGTTACTCTGTCTTTCTCCTGGTGTGGGTTAGGGTTACTCTGTCTTTCTCCTGGTGTGGGTTCTGTTACTCTGCCTTTCTCCTGGTGTGGGTTAGGGTTACTCTGCCTTTCTCCTGGTGTGGGTTAGGGTTACTATGTCTTTCTCCTGGTGTGGGTTCTGTTACTCTGTCTTTCTCCTGGTGTGGGTTCTGTTACTCTGCCTTTCTCCTGGTGTGGGTTACTGTTACTCTGTCTTTCTCCTGGTGTGGGTTACTGTTACTCTGTCTTTCTCCTGGTGTGTGTGTTAGGGTTACTCTGTCTTTCTCCTGGTGTGGGTTCTGTTACTCTGTCTTTCTCCTGTGTGGGTTCTGTTACTCTGTCTGTCTCCTGGTGTGGGTTCTGTTACTCTGTCTTTCTCCTGGTGTGGGTTCTGTTACTCTGTCTTTCTCCTGGTGTGGGTTACTGTTACTCTGTCTTTCTCCTGGTGTGGGTTACTGTTACTCTGTCTTTCTCCCTGGTGTGGGTTCTGTTACTCTGCCTTTCTCCTGGTGTGGGTTCTGTTACTCTGTCTTTCTCCTGGTGTGGGTTACTGTTACTCTGTCTTTCTCCTGGTGTGGGTTAGGGTTACTCTGTCTTTCTCCTGGTGTGGGTTCTGTTACTCTGTCTTTCTCCTGGTGTGGGTTCTGTTACTCTGCCTTTCTCCTGCTGTGGGTTCTGTTACTCTGCCTTTCTCCTGGGTGTGGGTTCTGTTACTCTGTCTTTCTCCTGCTGTGGGTTCTGTTACTCAGTCTTTCTCCTGGTGTGGGTTCTGTTACTCTGTCTTTCTCCTGGTGTGGGTTCTGTTACTCTGTCTTTCTCCTGGTGTGGGTTCTGTTACTCTGTCTTTCTCCTGCTGTGGGTTCTGTTACTCTGTCTTTCTCCTGGTGTGGGTTCTGTTACTCTGTCTTTCTCCTGGTGTGGGTTAGGGTTACTCTGTCTTTCTCCTGGTGTGGGTTCTGTTACTCTGTCTTTCTCCCTGGTGTGGGTTCTGTTACTCTGTCTTTTCTCCTGGTGTGGGTTCTGTTACTCTGTCTTTCTCCTGGTGGGTTCTGTTACTCTGTCTTTCTCCTGGTGTGGGTTCTGTTACTCTGTCTTTCTCCTGGTGTGGGTTCTGTTACTCTGTCTTTCTCCTGGTGTGGGTTCTGTTACTCTGTCTTTCTCCTGGTGTGGGTTCTGTTACTCTGTCTTTCTCCTGCTGTGGGTTCTGTTACTCTGTCTTTCTCCTGGTGTGGGTTCTGTTACTCTTGCCTTTCTCCTGCTGTGGGTTAGGGTTACTATGTCTTTCTCCTGGTGTGGGTTACTGTTACTCTGTCTTTCTCCTGGTGTGGGTTATGGTTACTCTGTCTTTCTCCTGGTGTGGGTTCTGTTACTCTGACTTTCTCCTGGTGTGGGTTCTGTTACTCTGTCTTTCTCCTGGTGTGGGTTAGGGTTACTCTGTCTTTCTCCTGGTGTGGGTTAGGGTTACTCTGTCTTTCTCCTGGTGTGGGTTCTGTTACTCTGCCTTTCTCCTGGTGTGGGTTAGGGTTACTCTGCCTTTCTCCTGGTGTGGGTTAGGGTTACTATGTCTTTCTCCTGGTGTGGGTTCTGTTACTCTGTCTTCTTTCTCCTGGTGTGGGTTCTGTTACTCTGCTTTCTCCTGGTGTGGGTTGCTGTTACTCTGTCTTTCTCCTGGTGTGGGTTACTGTTACTCTGTCTTTCTCCTGGTGTGGGTTAGGGTTACTCTGTCTTTCTCCTGGTGTGGGTTCTGTTACTCTGTCTTTCTCCTGCTGTGGGTTCTGTTACTCTGTCTGTCTCCTGGTGTGGGTTCTGTTACTCTGTCTTTCTCCTGCTGTGGAGTTACGGTTACTCTGTCTTTCTCCCTGGTGTGGGTTACTGTTACTCTGTCTTTCTCCTGGTGTGGGTTACTGTTACTCTGTCTTTCTCCTG
>JAPMUY010000664.1:117500-152583 GCA_026901105.3 Galaxias olidus | reverse complement strand
TCAGCCTACTAAAAAGTATAGCCTACTTACGTTGATTTTGATTTTCAGTCCCCGGCTGGACAATAAAGTTGTTATGGTTACCAAAGTCAATCTATTGTTTTGGAAACATTAGGCTAACGGTACTTCTGTAACAGCTGCTGTTCTTTACAAGTGAGCTCAGCATTTACCCCCTTCTCAAGTTACATCATTTGGCTTCTGTAACAAGCGTTCCATTTAAAGGTGCAGTATGTAGTTCTAGAGAATTGGGGAAAAAATGGCAAGAATTTGAATCACAACACTCAAAAAGGCCAACCTTGTGAGTCTTTGGTCCCGCCCATCCCACACATGCCTGTGCAAGCTCTGACTTGACTTCATGAGCCTGAGCAAGGCAACGCATAAAGCGATGTCTGATTCCGAGGTGAGAAACAAAAGAATCCTGAACATCTGATCATAAACGCTCTAAAACTGAGTGGTTCACACCAAAGCAACGAGCACAGACACAAATGACAGTTTCTATAGTAATGACATACAGTTAGCTAACGTTCACAAAAACAATTTCATAATTGTATTCCCCTATTAGTATGAGCTAGTGCATGACAATCGTTTTTATTTAGCTGCGATTGGCACCATAGCTAATATGCGTTGCCGAGTATATCCAACATATGCATGTAAACGAATAATGCCTTTTTGACATAAATCTGGCACGATACATCCTAACGTTCTAAAACTGCACTTGGCAATTTGACAAGCCAAGTCTTTTGCCACGACATGCAACGACTTCAGCCGCCATGTAACTACTACTAGTTCACATGCCCTGCTACTTTTGTCTGCGATGCGAACAAGCTTGTTTGGAGGGTGAGGGTAAGCAGGAGAACCTAGGAGTGTGCACGCGAGGTGATCGACAGGCAGGTAGCCCTTACTCTTTGCAAAAACTCCTGATAGGTTGGGGATAGGCGGGCGTCCCTAGATTTTTTAAAAGATGAATACAGGGCCCAGGGCACTCATATATAGCGCACCTTCTCTCTGAGAATTTGGTTTAATGATATCCTCCAGGAAGTATGTAATAAACGTAAAAAAACCAAACATTTAATTTATTGCTAGAAATTCAAACTTACATACTGCACCTTTAACTACATTCAGAGTAACATAGCTAAATATTTGCTAAATGGCTACACGGTTGTCTTGTATTCCATTTCAAGTCCAAAAACAAATTATTTAATTACGTCGTGACAGCCTGACAATTGAACAATGGAACATTGGCTGAGGATCGCAAATGATGATGGAATCGTCTGCAAAATGAAAAGGTTAGCAGTTACGAGTAGTCCCAGAACCCTAGCGTCAGTAACGTTAAACAAGTGGAATTTGGAATAACGCTATAGAAGTATGCATTAGACTAGCTAACGTTAGACTCCACAGGAATAACGTTAACACCACATCCAAACTGTGATGGCTAGCGTTCGTTAAATTCGAAACAAACATTTTGCTTTTGACAAAGTAGCCACGTGCAGTAATATAGAAAATTGAGAATGCACGTGAGATGCATCGAGATGCATTCGAATCGTTGACAGGTGAATCGTAATCTAATCGAATCGTGAGACCAGTGAAGATGCACACCTCTAATAGTTAGCTCCTGCATCAAGCCAAACACGTTAGTAGCGTTTGCCAACCATATTACAAGTAAAGCTTCACTAACAAATTTTTATTGATCTTTAGCTGACTAGCTAGCTGAGTGACTGGCTGGCTGGCTGGCTCATCTAAAGGAAAGTATTGACCGGAAGGGGAGAGGATATGAGGAGAGCGAATAATGACTAAATAAAGAAAAAAAAAAAGAAAAGGATGAAATCAAAAGAGATATGCTGCATAAGGGAACACCTATGCCTCCCAGTTTGAAGTCGAAGAGTCTAATCTTGGATGTTCAAATCCCTGCTGTAATTTAGTTAGGCCAATATTTTCGATTCTTTGTCTATTTGCTTGACTTGTCCGGTATTGTGTGAGCTAATCCAATCAATCCATATTTACCAAGGTTGTGTGTGTGTGTGTGTGTGTGTGGTTTGATAAGAGTGGTGAGTGTGTGTGTGTGTGTGTGTGTGTGTGTGTGTGTGCGCGCAGCCTAAATCCCATGGTGGCTTTTCAAGCGTTGTGAAGGCTGAGGATATCTCTCATAGTCAAACAGCTTTTCAATCTGGGGAATTACACAATGTGCTGCTGCTGGCAATGGACTGGAAGCTTTGCAGAAGCAGGGGGGAAGACAAAACAGAGAAAGTGAAAGAAAGATAAGAGAGAGTGTGAGAAAGGGGAAGAAAGAGTGAGAGTGAGAGTGGAAGAAAGAGTGAGAGAGGGGGAGAAAGAGTTAGAGAGTGAGAGGAAGAGTTAGAGAGAGAGAAAGGGGAATAAAGAGTTAGAGAGAGTGAGAGAAAGAGTTAGAGAGAGAGAAAGGGGAATAAAGAGTTAGAGAGAGTAAGGGAAAGGGGAAGAAAGAGTTAGGGAGTGAGAGAAAGAGTTAGAGAGTGAGAGAAAGAGTTAGAGAGTGAGAGAAAGGGGAAGAAAGAGTTAGAGAGAGTGAGAGAAAGAGTTAGAGAGTGAGAGAAAGGGGAATAAAGAGTTAGAGAGAGTGAGAGTGAGAGTGAGGAAGTAAGAGTTAGAGAAAGTGAGATGGAGGGTAAAACAGATTGAGAGAGTGAGAGAGGGGAAGAAAAGGAGGGTAGGGTAGTCATGGAGGCTTTGGCAGATGAGGATTTATTAGTCCAAAACATCTAATTTTAACTGAAAACAATATAAGCTCCTCTACACCTCCACACACCTCTACACCTCCTCTACACCTCCACACCTCCTCTACACCTCCTCTACACCTCCACACACCTCTACACCTCCTCTACACCTCCACACACCTCTACACCTCCATACACCTCCTCTACACCTCCACACACCTCCTCTACACCTCCATACACCTCCTCTACACCTCTTCTACACCTCCACACACCTCTACACCTCCTCTACACCTCCACACACCTCTACACCTCCTCTACACCTCCACTACACCTCCACACACCTCTACACCTCTTCTACACCTCCACACACCTCCTCTACACCTTCACACACCTCCACACACCTCTACACCTCTTCTACACCTCCTCTACACCTCCACACACCTCTGCACCTCCTCTACACCTCCTCTACACCTCCACACACCTCCTCTACACCTCCACACCTCCTCTACACCTCCTCTACACCTCCACACACCTCTACACCTCCTCTACACCTCCTCTACACCTCCACACACCTCTACACCTCCTCTACACCTCCACACACCTCTACACCTCCTCTACACCTCCACACACCTCCACACACCTCTACACCTCTTCTACACCTCCTCTACACCTCCACACACCTCTACACCTCCTCTACACCTCCACACACCTCCTCTACACCTCTACACCTCCTCTACACCTCCACACACCTCTACACCTCCTCTACACCTCCACACACCTCCTCTACACCTCTACACCTCCTCTACACCTCCTCTACACCTCCACACACCTCTACACCTCCTCTACACCTCCACACACCTCTACACCTCCTCTACACCTCCACACACCTTTACACCTCCTCTAAACCTCCTCTACACCTCCACACACCTCCTCTACACACCTCTACACCTCCATACACCTCTGCACCTCCTCTACACCTCCTCTAGACCTCCTCTACACCTCCACACACCTCTACACCTCCTCTACACCTCCATACACCTCCACACCTCCTCTACACCTTCCCCACACCTCCATACACCTCCTCTACACCTCCATACACCTCCTCCACACCTCCATACACCTCCTCTACACCTCCATACACCTCCTCTACATCGCCATACACCTCCTCCACACCTCCATAGACCTCCTCCACACCTCCATACACCTCCTCCACACCTCCATACACCTCCTACACACCTCCATACACCTCCTACACACCTCATCTACACCTTCCCCACACCTCCATACACCTCCTCCACACCTCCATACACCTCCTCCACACCTCCATACACCTCCTACACACCTCATCTACACCTTCCCCACACCTCCATACACCTCCTCCACACCTCCATACACCTCCTCCACACCTCCATACACCTCCTCCACACCTCCATACACCTCCTCTACACCTCCTCCACACCTCCATACACCTCCTCTACACCTCCTCCACACCTCCATACACCTCATCTACACATTCCCCACACCTCCTCTACACCTCCTCCATACACCTCCTCCACACCTCTATACCATCAGAGCTTCATACACCTCCTTCTACACCTCCATTCCATTAGTGCCAGAGACAGCTCTGATGTACAGTACTGTGCATAAGTTTTAGGCAGGGGATGCTGTTTCGAAGGCAAATGGTGGTCACACCCAACGTTGATTTGATACAGCTTTGCTTTCCCCTCACTTTGAATTTTATGAACTGATAAAAATATAAAAAAAGAAGTACATTTACATTTGTCTATATATATTTTTCTAACTTAAAGACTTCACACCTGCCTAAAACTTTTGCACAGTACTGTATGTTCTGGTTGCACTTCATGGACACATGCTATTCAGTCTGCTAAGCTGTATTAGCCACACTTCACTCAGAGAAAGCTGCCTGGCACACAGCCAGAATGTATTCAAGCAGAGTTTGCAGCCAGTGTAGATTTTGTCCTTCACTTTTTAAACATATTTACTGCATGAACTTGTACTATCAAACAAACGGCAGCACATCAGCACAGCTCCTCTGGTGGAGCGCCTTTCTAGATGAATCCACAGAACAAACACTGGCAGATTTTAAAAAACTGGTAAGGCGTTACAAATCCTAAGCCTGTTCTCCCCCAAACTGCCCAGCGTTTAGCCTGGAAGATGACACGTTGCTTGTAAATGAAATGCTCTATGGCTGGGGCTTTGAGAGCAGGAGCCACGGAAAAGAGGTTGTTGAATAGCAGGCCAGAAACTCAGTCCTACATTTACAAATACATTTCTATTTGTTATTAAAATACCACTAGTAGTTCAACCCTAACAAATCTCACGGTAGTTGAATCAATTAAACTTGATAAGGACCTTTGAAGTGTGTGAAACCCCCAGAAGCCTTTGGAGACGTGGCTGGTTGCATTTAATGACATTTGGAGCACCAACAATGCTGAAAACTGTCTGTTCTCTCTACAGTGAAGGCTGTCTGCTCTCTACAGTGAAGGCTGTGTGTCCCGTTATCTACAGTGAAGGCTGTGTGTCTATTCTCTACAGTGAAGGCTGTGTGTCTGTTCTCTACAGTGAAGGCTGTGTCTGTTCTCTACAGTGAAGGCTGTGTGTCTGTTATCTACAGTGAAGGCTGTGTGTCTGTTCTCTACAGTGAAGGCTGTGTGTCTGTTCTCTACAGTGAAGGCTGTGTGTCTGTTCTACATGGTGTAGCTCTATGTCTGTGGTATAGTTAGTGAGGGCCCAGGGTGAAGGCTGTGTGTCTGTTCTACACGGCGTAGCTCTATGTCTGCGCTATAGTTAATAAGGGCCCAGGGTGAAGGCTGTGTGTCTGTTCTCTACAGTGAAAGCTGTGTGTCTGTTCTCTACAGTGAAGGCTGTGTGTCTGTTCTCTACAGTGAAGGCTGTGTGTCTGTTCTCTACAGTGAAGGCTGTGTCTGTTCTCTACAGTGAAGGCTGTGTCTGTTCTCTACAGTGAAGGCTGTGTGTCTGTTATCTACAGTGAAGGCGGTGTGTCTGTTATCTACAGTGAAGGCTGTGTGTGTGTTCTCTACAGTGAAGGCTGTGTGTGTGTTCTCTACAGTGAAGGCTGTGTGTGTGTTCTCTACAGTGAAGGCTGTGTGTGTTATCTACAGTGAAGGCTGTGTCTGTTATCTACAGTGAAGGCTGTGTGTCTGTTCTCTACAGTGAAGGCTGTGTGTCTATTCTCTACAGTGAAGGCTGTGTGTCTGTTCTCTACAGTGAAGGCTGTGTCTGTTCTCTACAGTGAAGGCTGTGTCTGTTATCTACAGTGAAGGCTGTGTGTCTATTCTCTACAGTGAAGGCTGTGTCTGTTCTCTACAGTGAAGGCTGTGTGTGTTATCTTCAGTGAAGGCTGTGTCTGTTCTCTACAGTGAAGGCTGTGTGTCTGTTATCTACAGTGAAAGCTGTGTGTCTGTTCTCTACAGTGAAGGCTGTGTCTGTTCTCTACAGTGAAGGCTGTGTCTGTTCTCTACAGTGAAGGCTGTGTGTCTGTTCTCTACAGTGAAAGCTGTGTGTCTGTTCTCTACAGTGAAGGCTGTGTGTGTTATCTTCAGTGAAGGCTGTGTCTGTTCTCTACACTGAAGGCTGTGTCTGTTCTCTACACTGAAGGCTGTGTGTCTCTGATCTCTAACAAACAAAAAAAAGCGCACTATAAATATAAGGAGTAATAATTATAACCCCCAGGCTGCTCCCTGCATAGTGAACCCCCAGGCTGCTCCCTGCATAGTGAACCCCCAGGCTGCTCCCTGCATAGTGAACCCCCAGGCTGTCCCCTGCATAGTGAACCCCCAGGCTGTCCCCTGCATAGTGTCCCCTGCATAGTGAACCACCAACCCCCAGGCTGTCCCCTGCATAGTGAACCGCCAAACCCCAGGCTGTCCCCTGCATAGCAAACCACCAACCCCCAGGCTGTCCCCTGCATAGTGAACCCCCAGGCTGTCCCCAGCATAGTGAACCCCCAAACCCCAGGCTGTCCCCTGCATAGCAAACCACCAACCCCCAGGCTGCTCCCTGCATAGTGAACCCCCAGGCTGCTCCCTGCATAGCGGAACCCCAGGCAGCTCCCTGCATAGTGAACCCCCAGGCTGTTCCCTGCATAGTGAACCCCCAGGCTGCTCCCTGCATAGTGAACCCCCAGGCTGCTCCCTGCATAGCGGAACCCCAGGCAGCTCCCTGCATAGTGAACCCCCAGGCTGTTCCCTGCATAGTGAACCCCCAGGCTGTTCCCTGCATAGTGAACCCCCAGGCTGCTCCCTGCATAGTGAACCCCCAGGCTGCTCCCTGCATAGTGAACCCCCAGGCTGCTCCCTGCATAGTGAACCCCCAGGCTGCTCCCTGCATAGTGAACCCCCAGGCGGCTCCCTGCATAGTGAACCCCCAGGCTGCTCCCTGCATAGTGAACCCCCAGGCGGCTCCCTGCATAGTGAACCCCCAGGCTGCTCCCTGCATAGTGAACCCCCAGGCGGCTCCCTGCATAGTGAACCCCCAGGCGGCTCCCTGCATAGTGAACCCCCAGGCGGCTCCCTGCATAGTGAACCCCCAGGCTGTTTTACCACCACCAGCCATGAATAATAATAATAATAATAATAATAATAATAATAATAATAATAATAATAATAGTGTTGAGTAAACAAACACCCCACATCCCCTCCAAAACAGGAAGGTGATCGCTGACGGAATGTGAAAACAGAAAGAAAGTCAGGTTTGTTCAGTCAATGTTGCTGAGGTGTGGAGATCAAGAACAAGTTATCTGCATGCCCCCATAAACACACACAGAGCGAGAGAGAGAGAGAGAGAGAGAGAGAGAGAGAGAGAGAGAGAGAGAGAGAGAGAGAGAGAGAGAGAGAGAGAGAGAGAGAGAGAGAGAGAGAGAGAGAGAGAGAGAGAGAGAGAGAGACAGACAGACAGAGAGAGAGAGAGAGAGAGAGAGACCAATCATCATTTGAATGGAGAAAGTAGCAGAGAAAGCCCTGGGAGCCGGTGAGGAGAGAGCAGCTGCTGGGAGCAGATAAATAGAGGTTTATGTGGATGTAGTGGAGGGTGGAGCACTGACTGGCATTTTACTGTCACAGCATCTTCACTCAGGTGTATCGCCCTCCTCATTCTTCTCTCTCTCTCTCTCTCTGTCTGTCCCTCATTCTTTCCATTTCAGATCTGTTTTGTACCTTTCTCTGTCCTCAGTGAGAGGAGGAGTGAGGACTATTTCATGCAGTAGTTTAAGCTTTTGACTTCTAATGATGACAAAGTTGAAACAATGGGCAACGACAGGTCCTTTTTCACAAAATCCAAACATGAAGATTAATATAGATCCGTATTAACAACACAAATGCACTATTCATAATATAAACTCTGATTAACTACCAAGCAGCTAAGGTCCGCTAGGGCAATACGCTCCCACCCCCCACCCCCCACACACACACACAGAGAGAGAGAGAGAGAGAGAGAGAGAGAGAGAGAGAGAGAGAGAGAGAGAGAGAGAGAGAGAGAGAGCGTACCTAATGGCAGCCTCAGCACGAGATAGACAATGTGTTGTTGATGGTCCAAAAAAAAAAAATGTGTTTACAATATTTTTTACAAAAAGCAATACGTTGCTGAAAAGCGCAATAACTCCAATGCTAAGCAGACTGCATATGCTGACTAAAGAACTGCAACAATAAGCTACATTGAAGTGTCCATAGCAGGCTACTGAAATCAATGATGGATCTAGAGGGCCTGAAAGCTAAGAGCAGACACACTAAGAGGCAGGCAGGTAGGCAGGCAGGCAGGCTGGCTGGCTAAGAGCAGACACACACTCTGTCTCCATAGCAGTGACAGGACACTGTATTAAGGCTCATCTAAATGTAAATGAGCTGTTTAACGGCTTCAGTCAACAGCTTACAAACAGCCTCGCTCTGTTTTAATAAAGCAATTAGATTTTACTACCGACTGATGCTAAAAGAAACAACATAAAAAATGGCTTGGCTTTCTAGAAGTGTCTGTGGTGTTGAAAGCTGTCACACAGGAAATAGAATCCATGACAGATATAGTGGGAGGGGGGGTAGAGAGGTATAAATACAGAAAAAAATAGAGAGAAAGAGGGGCCAAGGGGAAACAGAGAGATAAACAGGCAGCAATGTCTGAATCCTGGCATAGTATTGCTCTATGAATGACATCTCTGCATAATATGCCAATAAAAATGTTGGGCCACAAAGCCACAGGGTAGGTAGTTACTGGCAGTAGGAGAGACATACCTTTTACTGGGTCTTCGCATGAAATGCATGTGCAAAATCAACCTCCTATTCCCAGCCTGCCTCAGGTCACTGCTGGTGAAATTTGGCCGTAGTGCACAGCAGCAAACACCAGGCTCTAATCCCTCCACCACAACAAGGAGTAGGCATGGGAAGGTCGGTTCATTTTAGTGACTTGGTTCTTTAACTCTCGTTCAGTAAAATGAACTACTCTTTTTTCAAGTCATTTCGTTCATTGGACGGGGGGGAGACGGGGAGACGGGGGACGGGGGGGGGGGGGATGCATTTAAACGGACGTGTAATAATCCAAAAATCAATAACCATCACCTATGAACGTAGACATCATTTAAGCATGAAGCAGTCACGTGACCAGTGAACAAATGACTCAGACCCTAAGGGTGAACTACTGCTTTATGTTTAAAGACTCAGACCCTAAGGGTGAACTACTGCTTTATGTTTAAAGACTCAGACCCTAAGGGTGAACTACTGTTTTATGTTTAAAGACTCAGACCCTAAGGGTGAACTACTGCTTTATGTTTCCTGAACTCTCGTGCCTATGCAGCTATCACGTGACCAGTGAACAAATGACTCAGACCAGAAGACCCAGTTCAGGGGTGAAATACTCTTTTCTCTTTCCTATACTGAGCCTATGGGTCTGTCACGTGATAATTGAACGAACGACTCAGACCCGAAGACCGAGCCGAGGGGTGAACTATTAATTTCTGTTTCCTATACTAAACCTATGCTGAACGAAATTAACCACTGACTCGAACACACCAGTTGTTGCGCATGTGCAACCAAAATGAATGACTCACTCTCTGAGACTACTCATTAGTCCCCAGTCACTTTAAAGATTCGTTCAAAATGAACGACTCACTCTCTGAGACTACTCATTAGTCCCCAGTCACTTTAAAGATTCGTTCAAAATGAACTAATCGTTCATGAATGACACATCACTAACAAAGATTAAGGATGTCACAAGAACAGATACTTCGGTAACAAGTTGATGCCAAAATAAAAAAAACATGACTGTACTCGTTTTCTACAGTACCGAAGGTAACGGCTGTAGTAAAAAAAAATGTATGTAAGTGAACAAACACCAGCAAAAAGACGCTTTGGTTGTTAGCTAGCGGGAAGCAGCGCAGCCCATATTTAAAAATTATTAAACTCTGAGAGAACCCCCAAGTAACCACCCGTAATGTTTTGTCACGATCCTTCATGTATGGCTCAGTCCGTAATGTGTTTGGCTCCCCTGCTGTAAACTACCGCAAACTCAAATAAAAAATCTGAAAAAAGTAGACCTATTTATAGGCAATCACAGCTAAACAAGCCAAAAACAAATAAATTACACAGGAAAAGTTTGCTTTCTCTTGAAGTATGCTGGGTCCTGCCCTGTTTACCTCAAGAGAAAGCAAACTTTTCCAGTGAGTTAGCTGTAGTAATTTACACTCCAATGCAGCAGGGGAACATTTGTCTCTCCTTGTGATCTCACTTGGACTTGGATAAATGTGCGCGTATATGTTTCTTTTTATTATTATATAATAGGCCTCTTTTTTGTAATGTTAAACGTTTTTTAAATTTTAAATAGGCCTAAGCCTATTTATTATTTCTATATGTTTTTATGTCTTGGCCGGGTAGGCCTCCTGCAAGTGAAATTACATGCCATCATTAAAAGTGTATTGTTTGTAATTAAAAACAGTATTGTTTGTTTTAAATAATTGAATTGCCGCTGTTCTTGTTTGTAATGTCAGTTAGTCAGTAAATGTCTGGGGGGTATTCCATCAAGCTAGATAAGTGAAAAGCCTGGCTTATTTAGATAAGTCTGGCTAATTTTAGTGAGAGATCCGTTCCATTGCTGTGGCTAATACGAATCCCCGCTCAGTTGCTAAGGTAATTTATACCACTGAACTAGCCTGCTCCGTAGCAGGCTAACTGTCAAGCTTACTTTAGCTGTGTAACAAAGAATATCCAACAGGCGGAAACAAAAACCCAAAAGACAGTTCCGTCAAGTCTATTCTCGCTCGCTCCACTTTGTCACTTAACTTATGTCCGTGTTCAGAAACATACGTAGGTTCAGACCTTTTTCTCAGTGTGACCAAGCATGAATGTAAGTGTTTATAGTTCTTCATTTCCTGTGTTCGCAATAACCTTCCCACATCAAACATAAAAAAAGCTGAAATGACAAATCAATGTCAGCAGTGGCATTCCATTTGTTAATTGTAATTGCATTATTTGTGACAGAAATCTATATAAAATACAATGTTACATTGAAAATGACATTTCTTTGTCACCATATTTAAAACAAATATTAACTACCCAACTATTATGCTTTAATGGAAAGAAAGACAGGAGACAACTTTCAGCTGACCTCGAGCCAGGATCCAACCCGGGTCCCTGCTATAAGTATTGGTCTTTTGTGATACGCGAGTTATCCATCCATCCATCCATTTTCCGCCGCTTATCCGGGGCCGGGTCGCGGTGGCAGCAGGCTCAGCAGGGTATTCCAGCCGTCCCTATCCCCAGCAACGCTTTCCAGATCCTCCTGGAGGATCCCGAGGCGTTCCCAGGCCAGACGAGATATATAATCTCGCCAGCGTGTTCTGGGTCTACCCCGGGGTCTCCTACCAGTAGGGCGTGCCCGGAAAACCTCCAACGGGAGGCACCCAGGAGGCATCCTAATCAGATGCCCGTACCACCTCATCTGGCTCCTTTCGACGCGAAGGAGCAGCGGCTCTACTCCGAGCTCCCTCCGGATGACCGAGCTCTTTACCCTATCTCTAAGGCTGAGCCCAGCCACCCCACGGAGGAAAAATATTTCAGCCGCTTGTACTCGCGATCTTATTCTTTCGGTATTCTTATGTGAAACATAACTCAGATATTACCGCGCCTGCTGATATAGCCACAATCTCTTCATGACGATTTCAATGTTAACTTATATAAAAAAGTAAGCATTTAATCTGTCTGCAATTTTTGACCAAGCAATTTCCCTCGCCTTGAAAATCACGGCAGTATTGCCATTTTTGGTGATGAGACAGTCAGTGGCGAATTCCGTTGGCGTGTTTTTCTCGCGAGCATATCACCGCTCTTTTTGGTTTTTGCGACATTTTATCTGCTTTTTGACAATCGATTGTTCCGGGCTGCTTCTGTTCTCCGTGCGCGCACACAATGCCAGCTTGTACAAGCCTGGCTTGAGTTAACGTTGACTGGAGACGGCCAAATTGTGTTAATGGAACGGCTTGAGGCTTAATTGAAAGTTGACGTTTGTTCAAGCCAGGCTTTTTCTATTAAGCGCCGATTTCATTAGCGTGGTTGATGGAATACCCCCCTGGTATCGTGACATACCTAACAAGGATACATCTTTTCAGTAAAAGAGGTGATCTACAAACTCCAATATACTCCTGCCTGAATTAGCTTAAAAGAAAAACTGTTGCTGCCATAGCCAATTGCAAAACTTACTCTACCTAATATTAAAACATCACTATTAAAACATAACTATGCTGTCAGCTACAGTTTACAATTAAAACACCGCTTAAAGCTAGTTTACTATTAAAACACCACTAAGCTAAGAGCTACAGTTAACTGTTAATACACCACTAGTAAAGTAAAGACGAATGCACGTGAGTGTTTCAGCCACAGTATATGTGAGGGATGGTCTGAGCCTAGAGGTTTTTCAGGTGGACGAAGGCAGACTAGATGACAGCTTTTATATGAGGTTCCATGGAGAGGGTGGAATCCAGGACCACACAGAGGAACAGATAGAGGAGCCGTCGATTGTTACAGTGCACTAGCGAGGCAGTAATTCTTGAAGAATTATATGAGATTGAAAACTTCTTGAGTGTGTTAATTTCTATAATTAAAAAACGCAGAGAAGTTGAGGTGTGCTTTTATCACAAGTCGCTTAGACATCAGCAACTGCAATTCAAAAACTGCAAATGGATCAGATGGTTGCAGCCAGAGTTCTTACTAGGACTAAAAAGACACATCTTTCCTTTCCTAGTCTTTACTGGCTACCTGTATCTTCTATAATAGATTTACAGGTAATTTGAATGGTCTTTAAATCGCTACAGGGTTTGGCACTAACCTATCTTAGAGGCTGTCTGGTTGATGATGTACCTGGCAGGGCCCTTAGATCCTCTACCGCTTCTCTGCTGGTAATCCCCAAGGTGAATTATAAGAAGAGCAGAGAAGCATCTTCTAGTTTTGATGGCCCCAAACTGTGGGATCCCCTTCAAGCATATAAGGGACAAGTCATTTCTTTTAAAAGGGATCTTAAATCGCACCTTCTTTAATCAGGCTTTTGATTCAACAGGGTCAAAGGGAAAGAATATAGCAAATGGCTTTAACCTGTGTTATTGTTTTACAAATGTATTGTTATTTCATTACCAGGGCTGCCACCTTTTTAGAAAAGCTGCATGGGAGATGATTACAGCTGTGCAACTGATTCAGGAGCTCGGGTCGTCACCGCATGTGGCAGACAGTAAATGGCCTTTGAAGAAACATGACTATTTACAGCCATTTCCCCAGGTGTTGTGTGGCATGAGAGCATGTAAAGAAGGTCATTTGAGTGAGTCTCACGCTCAATGCGTGAGAGTTGGCAGCCCTGTTCATTTCTTTTAATCATAGTTTTGTTTTGTTTTTATTCTGTCATATAATGTTAGGGTTAAGGGGTCAGCAAATGCCAAGCTCAATGAAAACGACAGAAGCGGAAT
This sequence comes from Galaxias olidus, assembly GCA_026901105.3. Lineage (NCBI taxonomy): Eukaryota > Metazoa > Chordata > Actinopteri > Galaxiiformes > Galaxiidae > Galaxias > Galaxias olidus. The sequence goes on along the minus strand of JAPMUY010000664.1, from coordinate 138,930 downwards.
TTTAATTTCCTGACATGATATTAGTTAACTTTATTATTGTGATAAGGCAATGTTCCTGTTTAGATTTTTTTAAGTGCCTGAAATTTATGTCCCCTGTACATTGTTTTTGTAGCAGTAAGATTACATTAATTCTAGGGTGATGTATTCCCTATATCCTCATGCTAAAATCGACTGTAAATCTAGGGAAAACACTAGGGAGTTTTTGTCCCTCCCAGTATTCAACATGAACATACGCGCTTGTTGGACACACTGATGTCAGCAGACAAACTTTGGCGCTAGCAGCACTGCTGCTATGTCAAAATCCCAGTAGAAACACAATGCTGCATTCAGTTTTCATGAACAGGTCCTGCACCCAGGCTGCAGACGGCCCTGGTGGGAGGAGATGCTAACAGCAACAGCTTACTATTTAAATACCACTATGCTAACAGCTAAAGCTTCCTAGTAAAACATCACTATGCTAACAGCAACATCCTACTATTTAAACACCACTATGCTAACAGCTACATCCTACTATTTAAATACCACTATGCTAACAGCTACAGCTTCCTATTAAAACATCCCTATGCTAACATCAACATCCTACTATTTAAACATCACTATGCTAACAGTTACAACTTCCTATTAAAACACCACTATGCTAACAGCTACAGCTTCCTATTAAAACATCACTATGCTAACGGCTACAGCTTCCTATTAAAACATCACTATGCTAACAGCTACAGCTTCCTATTAAAACACCACTATGCTAACAGCTACAACTTCCTATTAAAACAGGCAAGAGTGGAACTTCCACTGCATGGATAGCCAGCTTTTGCTTTATGCTGCTGTTTTAAAAAAAAGCAGGACATTAATTTGACATTGACACACAAACATCAAATCCTCTGTTTCCACCTTTGGTAATGTGTTTACAAGAAAGAGATTAATATCAGTTCCATAAATCATTGAGGAGCTGTTTCCGGAGAGGAGCCAGAGGCAGGCTCATGTCACATGTTAGCTGATCCTCATTAATCAATAGCTACTGCTAGAGAATAACAGGCCCCTCCCTATTAGTCATTCATATGAGCAGGTCTCATTGATTCCTAAAGCAGCAACTTGATGTTTCCCTCTCAAAGATGTCCTTCACATGAGAAAAACAGGCTTAACTTGACCTTTAAACTCTAAGGGCCATATTATTGTCATACAAGCCTGTTCCTGTTCACCCTTACCTTCCAAACCAGGATAACAAGCTGTTCTATTAGTTTCACTATGAAGACTCTAACCCATCTTCCTTTTCATCAGCCACGGGGGGCTTGTTGAAATTACACTACGTTTTCATAGCAGTACCCCAGGGTCCAATCCTGTGACCAGACGAAAGATTCCATCACTTAATGCCCCCTAGAGAACCATAGTCAGTGACAACTGTGTTCCAACTCTGAAAAGAGCATCACAGTAAAGTGAAACCCTGCCCAAGATTATGTCTGTCTGTCTGCCTGCCTGCCTGCCTGCCTGTCTGTCTGTCTGCCTGCCTGTCTGTCTGTCTGCCTGCCTGCCTGTCTCTCTGTCTGCCTGCCTGCCTGCCTGTCTGTCTGTCTGTCTGCCTGCCTGCCTGTCTCTCTGTCCGCCTGCCTGCCTGCCTGCCTGTCTGTCTGTCTGTCTGTCTGTCTGTCTGTCTGCCTGCCTGTCTGCCTGTCTCTCTGTCTGTCTGTTCCCACACCTGCCTGACCTCTCTCTCTTTCGTCTTCTGGGACACTTGACCTTGTCATGGGAAAAGTCCTTTATTTTCATTACAATGCCATTCAGTCAGCACAAACATAGGCCTTTCTAGTGGGGCCCTCTTCAACCTATGAACAGCACTTAATGGCTGCCTTCAACGGAGGAGCTGCAGCAGGCCAGTCAGTCACACAAAGCTTGTCTAAAGTACATCATTAGGAGCTACTCTGTCTGACAACAGAGAAAGGCACAACCGTCCTGCAGCCTGCTATCCATAACTAGCTAGCGTTAGCTATTTAGTGTAGGCACTATAAGAGAAAGCCAAACTCATTTCATATCAAAGGAAGGACCCTAACCCATGCAGTCATAAAGCTCCACCCATGCCTTGGTGAACTGCACCACACAGGGATAGATATTGATGTGTATGTACATGTATAGATATATAGAATGTTTTGTGAGACCAGTACTACCAAAAGTCATATCGATTCCTGATATCCTTCATTATGTGCATTCAGTGCTCCACCTTTCTGGAGAGACAGGGTCAAGAGGTCATTTTACCCCGAGTGGCAAGGCAAGATGTAAACCAGATGTTGTGTGTAACGTACTATAGGTCTCAGGATTGGTCTGGTACTTCTCTTCTGTCTCCTCTCTTCTCCTGACTAACATGTCTGCTGTATGATGGCATAGTTTACCATGATCTGAGCACTTCCAATAAATCTGTGTTAACTAGGGATGCAGCTTTAGCTCGTTTCATAGTAGAACAGCTCACACTCTTCGATTCGAAGTTAACATCCCGCATACGCCTCAATAATTTGATTGTCACCCTTATGCGCCCTGCATACGTTGGCAGACATAACTCCTCATCCAATAACCACACTGAAGAAGTGGGACTGTTCAACTCTGTTTATTGAGTCACTGGAGGTAGGTTAAAACTGAAAAAATATGTGTACTTCCAATACGCTAATCAACACAATGTAAATCTGGCACAGTTCGTCTTTAGCGCTAACAACAAACTAGCATCTCCTAGCAGCAATGTGATGACATCACTCATAAACAAATGCTTCTTAAAGGCACAAAACACACACATGTGATACCAAAACACACATTCCGTGAAGTTCATCCAAAATACGAGGCCGCAAACTGTTCAATTTAATCATTTAATTTGAATCTCTTGATCGATTCAATTCTTAATGACGATTAACATCCCTATTCAAATAGTGCAATCATTTTTTTATTATGAAGATTTCTTTGTTTGCCTGGCACAAAAGGGGGAATAAATAACAAAAAACAAAATAGGCCTAAAAACATCGTCATCGGCTATCGGCCAAATTGTTATTTTAAACATCGGCATCGGTATTGGCCCAGAATTTCACGATCGATGCATCCCGAGCGTTAACCCTTTAACTGGTAGTCTGCTTAATCCTCGACTTTGCAAATTGAACTTCAATACAAATATCATCATATCAATTGGCATCATATGAACACGACAGTGTTTGCAAATAAGGTGAGATGACTTCTATTATTTCATCAGATAATGTATATTTACATAGAGATCCGTATACATGGTGAGGCGTTGTGTGTATTTGAGGGATCTGAATGCATGTAGATTTGGTGTGCGGATTAGCAGGATCTGTTGCTAAATTACCACTTTCAAAGCAGGCGTCAAACACCAGGTGTCCCCTACGCTGGACGCCACTGTATCCAGGTGGAGTCACCAACAGCTTGCTCACGTTGCCTACCAAAGCATCCTCTCCTCCAGCCTCGCTGCCTATATACAACAGGAGACACAGCATTAAGACAAGGCATCCTCTCCTCCAGCCTCACTGCCTATATACAACAGGAGACACAGCATTAAGACAAGGCATCCTCTCCTCCAGCCTCGCTGTCCATACAACAGGAGACACAGCATTAAGACAAGGCATCCTCTTCACCAGCCTCACTGTCTATACAACAGGAGACACAGCATTAAGACAAGGCATCCTCTTCACCAGCCTCACTGTCTATACAACAGGAGACACAGCATTAAGACAAGGCATCCTCTCCTCCAGCCTCACTGCCTATATACAACAGGAGACACAGCATTAAGACAAGGCATCTTCTCCTCCAGCCTCACTGTCTATACAATAGGAGACACAGCATTAAGACAAGGCATCCTCTCCTCCAGCCTCACTGTCTATACAATAGGAGACACAGCATTAAGACAAGGCATCCTCTCCTCCAGCCTCACTGTCTATACAACAGGAGACACAGCATTAAGACAAGGCATCCTCTCCTCCAGCCTCACTGCCTATATACAACAGGAGACACATCATTAAGACAAGGAATCCTCTCCACCTCACTGTCTATACAACAGGAGACACAGCATAGACAGCACATTAACATCAGCAGCAACAAGATTCCCCCTAGTAATGCTCCCCTCTAGTAATCTAGTTCTATATTAATGAATTGTAGGTTTTAGAGGGCAAAGCTCTGTTGATACTAGGGATGCCACGATACCAGAAATGTAGTAGTTGATACCAATACCAGTGAAATTCCACGATTCTTGACACCCAATTCCATCCCATGGTAAAAAACAATAAATTAAATCCCATATACTTCAGTACACACTCTTTTTTAAAACATTAAAAAACAAACAGTGAAACGTAGCCTTCAAGCAAAAAAAGAAAAAGAAACATCAATTAACATTACAAAAAAGAACAGTGGCAATTCAATTATTTAATAAAAAAATTCTGTTTTTATGACAAACTATATACTTTTAATGACGGTAGATCATTTCAACTGCAGTAGGCCTACCAGCCCAAGACATGAAAAACATATGGAAATAATAAATAGTAGAGATGCACCGATACTACTTGGTGGTATCTGTATCGGCCGATACTGGGCTCCAGTACTCGGATCGGGTATGGGAAAATATTACCACCATATCAATGTCCGATACTTATGCTAAATTATAGTTTTGATTCTCAGCGGGAAAGTCAATTGTTAAATGAACATTCTAATAAAAAATGGCAATTACGTGAAAGCAGCACTTCAGTCAGAGCCATATTCCAACTAAAAACCTATCTTGGAGAAAGACAACACACTGGTACAGAGCAGACAAAATCCGTCTCCCCGCCTTCGCAAATTTGCGAACACCATTCATTTATATAGCTATAGCGTTCCTATCATCTGCACTGTGCAGCAGGCCTACAGAAAGCGAACGGCTAGTCAGCTGAGCGTAGCCTCTCGTTGGTGACAGGAGAAACAGACTGTGTAGCCTAGTGAAAACGCAGATGCTGCTTTTTGTTTAAAAAAAACAACAACGTTGTTTCATTGACGTGAATGACACGGAGCATATTTGCTCTTTCTTTCTCATGGTTCAAGCCAACACCATAGAACCTTGCCATGGTGGTTTAAAAACTACAATTTCAATTTGTAAAAATGCTTCTGAATTGCGTTTCGCTATATATATTATTTAGTTCGCTTAAGGTAGTCTTAAGAAAATTCAAGATGTTAATTATATTAATGAAGAGGACGTTACGAAATCAGAAAAAAAAGTTGTTACGGCAGTGTTCTGCGCTGCTCTGTTAGAACTAAACCGTTGTCGTTCACCTTCGTTAGTATAAGGGTGTTCGCATCAAAACTAGCCTAATGAATATAAAATAAATTTAACCAAATATATATAGTATATAGCCTACAGACAATTTGTTATTCATTATTAATGTATTATTAATTTAGCCTACTACGATTGCTGAATTTGAAAGTAGTTTTATTCAGGCTGCATGTGATTTGGCAATGTCATGAAAAGTACATAAGTTCCTCTCCGGGAACCATCACCTTATCGTGGTGGAGAGGTTTGTGTGTCCCTATGAACCTGGGGGCTGTGTTGTCTGTAACCTTGTGTTCTTGGTAGGGTCTCCCATGGCAAATTGGTCTTGGGCGAGGGGCCGGACTAAGAATGGTTCAAAAACCCTCATGAAAAAAGCTAAAAGAGAGGATGATACCCTGCCCGGAGGAAGCGACTCCGGAGGCAGTTGCAAGGTACCGACAGGCCCGAAGGACTGCAGCCTCGGCCGTGGCAGAAGCAAAGCAGCGGGTGTGGGAGGAGTTCGGAGAAACCATGGAGAAGGACTTTCGGCTGGCGCCAAAGCGGTTCTGGAAGACCATTCGTTGTCCCCTTCTGGAGCCAGGCCCAGGAGGAGGACCCGTCAGCGAGCGCCTGGTGGCCGGGCTTGCCACGGAGCCCGGCCGGGCATAGCCCGAAAAAGCAACGTGGACAACACCAACGTCTCGCCTTCTCCGTCCCGTGGGCTCACCACCCGCGGGAAAAACCAAGGGGTCGGGTGCGCTGCCAGAAAGGTGGCAGTGAAGGCAGAGGTTTTCGACGGATCGGACCCGGGTGGCAGAGGCTGGCTTTGGGGACGTGGAACGTCACCTCTCTGGGAGGGAAGGAGCCGGAGCTTGTGCGGGAGGTGGAGCGCTACCAGCTGGATCTGGTGGGGCTTACCTCTACGCACAGCCTCGGCTCTGGAACCTCACTTCTGGATAGGGGTTGGACTCTATTCTTCTCTGGAGCTCCCCAGGGTGAGAGGCGCAAGGCTGGTGTGGGGATACTCACGAGTCCCCGGCTAAGTGCCGCTATGTTGGAGTTTACCCCAGTGGACGAGAGGGTCGCCTCCCTACGCCTGCGGGTCATGGGGGGGAAAACTCTGACTGTTGTCTGTGCCTATGCACCGAACAGCAGTTCGGAGTATTCGGCCTTTTTGGAGACCCTGGATGGAGCCTTGTATGGGGCTCCTGAGGGGGACTCTGTAGTCTTGCTGGGAGACTTCAACGCACATGTGGGCAAGGATGGAGACCTGGAGAGGCGTGATTGGGAGGAACGGCCTCCCCGATCTGAACCCGAGTGGTGGCTTGTTATTGGACTTCTGTGCTAGTCATGGAATGGCCATAACGAACACCATGTTCGAACATAAGGATGCTCATAAGTGTACCTGGTACCAGAGCACCCTAGGCAGAAGGTCGATGATCGATTTTGTTATCGTATCATCGGACCTGAGGCCATATGTTTTGGACACTCGGGTGAAGAGGGGGGCAGAGCTGTCAACTGATCACCATCTGGTGGTGAGTTGGGTCAGGTGGCGGGGGAAGTCTCTGGACAGACCTGGTAAGCCCAAGCGTGTAATGCGGGTGAACTGGGAACGTCTGGAGGAGTCCCCGGTCCGGGAGGCCTTCAACTCACACCTCCGGCGGGGCTTCTCTGGCATCCCTGTGGAGGCTGGGGGCATTGAACCGGAGTGGGCGATGTTCAAAGCCTCCATTGCTAAAGCTGCGTCTGAGAGTTGTGGTCTCAAAGTCTTAGGTGCCTCAAGGGGCGGTAACCCTCGAACATCCTGGTGGACACCGGTGGTCAGGGGAGCCGTCCGATTGAAGAAGGAGGCCTTCCGGGACATGCTGTCCCGGGCGACTCCGGAGGCAGTTGCAAGGTACCGACAGGCCCGAAGGACTGCAGCCTCGGCCGTGGCAGAAGCAAAGCAGCGGGTGTGGGAGGAGTTCGGAGAAACCATGGAGAAGGACTTTCGGCTGGCGCCAAAGCGGTTCTGGAAGACCATTCGACACCTCAGGAGCTGTATACAGTAAGGATGGGACGTTGTTGACCTCAACTGACAAGGTGATTGGGAGGTGGAAGGAGCACTTTGAGGAACTCCTGAACCCGACAAACCCACCCTACATGGTAGAGACAGGGCTGGAGGATGATGGGGGATCAGCATCAATCTCCCTGGCGGAGGTCACTGAGGTAGTCAAACAACCCAGGGGTTGATGAGATCCGCCCAGAAATGCTGAAGGCTCTGGGTGTTGAGGGACTGTCATGGATGACACGTCTTATCAACATTGCGTGGAAGTCGGGGACAGTACCTAAGGAGTGGCAGACCGGGGTGGTGGTTCCCCTGTTCAAAAAGGGGGACCGGAGAGTGTGTGCCAACTACAGAGGCATCACATTACTCAGCCTCCCCGGGAAAGTATACTCCAGGGTGCTGGAAAGGAGGGTTCGACCGATAGTCGAACCTCGGATTGAGGAGGAACAATGTTGGAACAATCCGATCTTTGAGGGGGCCTGGGAGTATGCCAATCCGGTCTACACGTGTTTTGTGGATTTGGAGAAGGCGTATGATCGGGAGATACTGTGGGAGGTGCTGCGAGAGTATGGGGTGAGGGGGTCTCTACTCAGAGCCATCCAATCTCTGTACTCCCAAAGCGAGAGCTGTGTCCGGGTCTGCGGCAGTAAGTCGGACTCGTTTCCGGTGAGGGTTGGCCTCCTCCAAGGCTGCGCTTTGTCACCTATCCTGTTTGTGGTAGTCATGGACAGGATCTCACGGCGTAGCCGCGGGGGAGGGGGGCTGCGGGTTGGTGGGCAGAGGATTGCATCACTGCTTTTTGCAGATGATGTGGTCCTGATGGCATCATCAGTCTGCAACCTGCAGCACTCATTGGATCGGTTCGCAGCCGAGTGTGAAGCGGCTGGGATGAGGATCAGCACCTCCAAATCTGAGGCCATGGTTCTCAGCAGGAAACCGATCGATTGTCTACTCCAGGTAGGGAATGAGTCTTTACCCCAAGTGAAGGAGTTCAAGTATCTCGGGGTCTTGTTCTCGAGTGAGGGTAAAATGGAACGAGAGATGGGCCGGAGAATTGGAGCAGCGGGTGCGGTGTTGCAGTCGCTCTATCGCACCGTTGTGACGAAGAGAGAGCTGAGCCAGAAGGCAAAGCTCTCAATCTACCGGTCTATCTTCGTTCCTACTCTCACCTATGGTCATGAAGGGTGGGTCATGACCGAAAGAACGAGATCGCGGATACAAGCGGCGGAAATGAGTTTCCTCCGGAGGGTAGCTGGCATCTCCCTTAGGGATAGGGTGAGAAGTTCAGCCATTCGTGAGGGACTCGGAGTAGAGCCGCTGCTTCTTTGCGTAGAAAGGAGCCAGTTGAGGTGGTTCGGGCATCTAGTAAGGATGCCACCTGGCCGCCTCCCTAGGGAGGTGTTCCAGGCACGTCCAGCTGGGCGGAGGCCGCGGGGCAGACCTAGGACCAGGTGGAGGGATCATATCTCCACACTGGCCTGGGAACGCCTTGGAATCCCCCAGTCAGAGCTGGTTAATGTGGCCCGGGAAAGGGAAGTTTGGGATGCCCTGCTTGAACTGCTACCTCCGCGACCCGACCCCGGACAAAGCGGATGACGATGATGATGATGATGATGAAAAGTACTCGTATCGGGACTCGGATCGGCGAGTACTCAAGTTTAAGTATCGGCACTGGTATCGGTCACCCAAAAATGGTATCGGTGCATCTCTAATAAAGAGGCTTAGGCCTATTTAAATTAAACAACTTTTAACATTACCAAAAAAAAGGCCCATTTATATAATAAAAAGAAACATTTAAGCGCACATTTATAACACGTCCAAGTGAGATCACAAGGAGAGACAAATGTTCCCCTGCTGCATTGGAGTGTAAATTACTACAGCTAACTCACGGGAAAAGTTTGCTTTCTCCAAAAGTATACAGGGCAGGACCCAGCAACCTTCAAGAGAAAGTAAACTTTCCCTGTTTGTTTCTTTTTTTGCCAAAGCAGTTATTGTATTTTTTCGTTTCTGATTTCTGATTTGAGATTGCGGTGGTTTATAGCAGGGGAGCCAAATACATTACAGATTGAGCCAAACATGAAGGATCGCGACAAAACATTGTGAGTGATTACTCTGGGGTTATTTTAGCCTTGGAGAATTTAGCTAGAAAAAACTGGCTGCGAACGAACCACGAAAGTGACGTCTTTTTGCTAGTGTTCGTTCGCTTACATAACATTTTTTATCTACAGTCCCAGTACTTACAGTACTGTAGAAAACGAGTACCACCACGTTTTTAGAATTTTGGCATTGACTTTGTACCTAAGTATGGGTTCTCGTGACATCCTTAGTTGATAAATGACTTATTTGAGTTTGTAACACAATGTCTTCTCAATCTGGAATACAAGAAGGAAGTGATATAGTAAGCTACCTGGTGTGTGTGTCAGATGAAGGAAGTGATATAGTAAGCTACCTGGTGTGTGTGTCAGATGAAGGAAGTGATATAGTAAGCTACCTGGTGTGTGTGTCAGATGAAGGAAGTGATATAGTAAGCTACCTGGTGTGTGTGTCAGATGAAGGAAGTGATATAGTAAGCTACCTGGTGTGTGTGTCAGATGAAGGAAGTGGTATAGTAAGCTACCTGGTGTGTGTGTCAGATGAAGGAAGTGATATAGTAAGCAACCTGGTGTGTGTGTCAGTTTGAAGGAAGTGATATAGTAAGCAACCTGGTGTGTCTCAGTTTGAAGGAAGGGATATAGTAAGCTACCTGGTGTTTGTCAGTTTGAAGGAAGGGATATGGTAAGCTACCTGGTGTGTGTCAGTTTGAAGGAAGGGATATAGTAAGCTACCTGGTGTGTGTCAGTTTGAAGGAAGGGATATAGTAAGCTACCTGGTGTGTGTCAGTTTGAAGGAAGGGATATGGTAAGCAACCTGGTGTGTGTCTCAGTTTTGTGTGAACTTGTATGAACTTCCAGAGGAGAGCATTGTGGGCGTCGGGTTTGACTGCCGCTTCTCCCTAGTGTTTGTTAGAATATATTTTAGTTGTTTGTTTTTGTTTGGTACCAACCCGTTTTAGTGGTGGGTTGTTCTCCTTGCTTCCGCTGTCTCCACTCAACTAGACATCTGTCATAAAATATATAACCCCACTTTAGCCATACCTTCAACATGTAACATCTCAAAGCTAACTAGCTACAGCCTTTACACACTCCCAGTGCCTAGCTGTCTCCGTTATCCTGTCTCCACGATCCTGTCTTCAGCCAGCGGATCGCTATCATTCAACACTCCCGGTTATAACTTCAAAACTGGATTACACCTGTCCATTCAACACTCCCGGTTATAACTTCAAAACTGGATTACACCTGTCCATTCAACACTCCCGGTTATAACTTCAAAACTGGATTACACCTGTCCATTCAACACTCCCGGTTATAACTTCAAAACAGGATTACACCTGTCCATTCAACACTCCCGGTTACACCTGTCCATTCAACACTCCCGGTTATAACTTCAAAACAGGATTACACCTGTCCATTCAACACTCCCGGTTATAACTTCAAAACAGGATTACACCTGTCCATTCAACACTCCCGGTTATAACTTCAAAACTGGATTACACCTGTCCATTCAACACTCTCGGTTATAACATCAAAACTGGATTACACCTGTCCATTAAAACATCTTGGATTATAAAATTCAAAACTGGATTACACCTGTCCATTCAACATCTTGGATTATAAACTTCAAAACTAGATTACACCTGTCCATTCAACACTCCCAGTTATAACTTCAAAACTGGATTACACCTGTCCATTAAAACATCTTGGATTATAAACTTCAAAACTGGATTACACCTGTCCATTCAACATCTTGGATTATAAACTTCAAAACTGGATTACACCTGTCCATTCAACACCTTGGATTATAAACTTCAAAACTGGATTACACCTGTCCATTCAACACCTTGGATTATAAACTTCAAAACTGGATTACACCTGTCCATTCAACACCTTGGATTATATACTTCAAAACTGGATTACACCTGTCCATTCAACACCTTGGATTATAAATTTGAAAACAGGATTACACCTGTCCATTCAACACCTTGGATTATAAACTTCAAAACTGGATTACACCTGTCCATTCAACACCTTGGATTATAAACTTCCAAACTGGATTACACCTGTCCATTCAACACCTTGGATTATAAACTTCAAAACTGGATTACACCTGTCCATTCAACACCTTGGATTATAAACTTCAAAACTGGATTACACCTGTCCATTCAACACCTTGGATTATAAACTTCCAAACAGGATTACACCTGTCCATTCAACATCTTGGATTATAAACTTCCAAACTGGATTACACCTGTCCATTCAACACCTTGGATTCTAAACTTCCAAACTGGATTACACCTGTCCACTCAACACCTTGGATTATAAATTTCCAAACTGGATTACACCTGTCCATTCAACACCTTGGATTATAAACTTCCAAACTGGATTACACCTGTCCATTCAACACCTTGGATTATAAACTTCCAAACTGGATTACACCTGTCCATTCAACACCTTGGATTATAAACTTCCAAACTGGATTACACTTGTCTCCTCCCTGGTCTGAGCGATGAAGCTATTCACGCTGCCAGCCGCTGCACCTGCGTTTCCCGGCTAGCTCTGGGCTTCCCCTCTGATTTTCCTACTCCCCTCTGGCTCTCACTTTGTGAGTTAGTCGCAAGGGCCATCCACTTCAGGTCATTTCTCTAAATCTCAATTTTCCCATTGAATTTGGACCAGATCTAGATGATCTTGTGCACACAAGATCAATAACTTGTTCCCACTACATAAATATAGTGTTACTGGCTGCAGCTCACGATAATGCATTTCTTATAATTAGATTTGTAAAAAAATAATGTAAATACTGTTGACTGTCTACTGTACACTAATGTGGAAATAAAGAGGAGGGATGCAGGCTGTACAGCGTCCCTAAACAAGCAGTCAGGGTGTTTTTATTGTATCTGTTAAAACAAAAATTTAAAAGTAGACAAGCACCGATACCATTTTTGGGTAACCGATACCAGTGCCGATACTTAAACTTGAGTACTCGCCGATCCGAGTCCCGATACCAGTACTTTTATGACATTGCCAAATCACATGCAGCCTGAATAAAACTACTTTCTAATTCAGCAACCGTATAGGCTAAATTAAGAATACATCAATAATGAATAGCAAATTGTCTGTAGGCTATATAATATATATATATATATATATATATATATATATATATATATATATATACAGTACTGTGCAAAAGTTTTAGGCAGGTGTGAAGTCTTTAAAGTTAGAAAAAAAATACCGGATAAAAATATAAATGTTAATTGTTTATTTTTTCATCAATTCATAAAATACAAAATGAGGCAGAAGCAAATCTGTATCAAATCAACATTTGGTGTGACCACCCTTCGCCTCCAAAACAGCATCCCCTGCCTAAAACATATGCACAGTCCTGTATATATATACATATATTTTTTTTGTTTTTTTTTTTGTTTAAATGTATTTTATATTCATTAGGCTAGTTTTGATGCGAACACACTTATTCAAACGAAGGTGATCGAACGGTTTAGCTCTCACAGAACAGCGCAGAACACGGCCGTAACATAACCTTTTTTTTCTGATACATTAATATAATTAACATCTTGGATTTTATTAAGACTACCTTAAGCGAACTAAATAACATATTTAGCGAAACGCAATTCAGAAGCATTTTAACAAATCGAAATTGTAGTTTTTAAACCACCAAGGGCAAGGTTCTATGGTGTTGGCTTGAAACATGAGAAAGAAAGGGCAAATATGCTCCGTGTCATTCATGTCAATGAAACAATGTTTTGTTTTTAAACAAAAAGCAGCATCTGCATTTTCACTAGGCTACATACACAGTCTGTCTCTCCTGTCACCAACGAGAGGCTGCGCTCAGCTGACTAGCCGCTTGCTTTCCATAGGCCTGCTGCACAGTGCAGATGATAGGAACGCTAGCTATATTTGCCAAGGCGGAGAGACGGATATGTTATCCTCTGTACCAGAGTGTGTTGTCTTTCTCCAAGATCGTTTTTAAGTTGGAACATGGCTGTGACTGAAGTGCTCCTTTCACGTAATCGCCATTTTTTATTAGAATGTTCATTTAACAATTGACTTTCCCGCTGAGAATCAAAACTATAATTTAGCATATGTATCGGACATTGATATGGTAACATTTTCCGATACCACGACCCGAGTACTGGAGCCTAGTATCGGCCCGATACCGATACCATCAAGTAGTATTGGTGCATCTCTACTTAAAAGGATGACAGGGAAATTTGAGTGATAATGTGAGTAATTTACATGTTCATTGTAGGGATGTTCCTAGATACTAATTTCCCTGACGTTTAAACGGAAGTTTAAATTTAGACTAGTCGACTAGTCTAAAATTAGGAAAACAGTCAGAAAAGTCCCCAAAATTCTTTGGATATTCACCAAAAAACGCTAAACCATGAAGAACAAACATTTAATTAATTATATAAAATCTCTTTAATGTATAATGCCAATGAACTGCAATACATAAACAAACAAAATTATATCTTATGTTCGCCGCCGTTAACCCCTCCATGATTCTTCAATTTACGTTCCCATCAGTAGTAGCGTGAAGGCAGCGACATTAGTCACATTAGTGGCGAGACGTATGCAAACATGGCGCCGAAATCTCAGTTCTGCCTTCAAAATAAGAGCTCGTCTTTGATTAAAGTAGTGCAACCAAAATACTAATTACAAATGACCAATAAAGTGTTATATATCATTTTTTATCAGAAATTGAGCACGTTCCACTGCAATTGGCCAAAAAACTTTAACATTTAAAAAGTTTAATTCTAAAATGTTTGTATTGTAAAAAAAAAAGGTATTAAAAATAATTATGTAGTAAGTAAGTATGTAAGTATTTTATGAAATATAAAAAATATAAAGCAATAAGGTTAACCAAAACAATAAGGTTGCTTCAGAAAAACTATACTTTGTCTAAGTAATTGCATATAGTTTGATGACATAAAGAGACACATAACCCCTAATTTAGCTCCAAAGGTTTGACTTAAAAGGTCAGATAATAAATGTATGTGTTCTTCACCTCATAATATTATTCATCCTTTGTGTTTCATTCTTCATAGAAACCACAGCCCACTCAAGAATGCAACTTTAACCTTAAATCAACCAATGAACCTGTTCGAATAAGAATTGTCTGTTACATGTGACCTTTGAACCTATACCACACATGGAATTGCGCAAATCTAAGTATAATCTCTGTATATTGTGTTAGCAGAGGGTCTAAGGTAGAGGACAATATATGGTTTTACTGAGTGAGACAACTTCTATATTTCACATAGATAAAGCAGGTTTAATGTAATGAGGCCTTTACAGAGAATAAACGCCTTGCTATAGGCTTTGAGACATATGCGACCTTTCAACCTATACCACACATGCTATTGCGCAAATCTAAGTATAATCTCTGCATATATTGTTAGCTGAGGGTCTAAGGTAAACAAAAACATATGGTTTTAGTGAGACAACTTCTATATTTCACATAGATAAAGCAGGTTTAATGTAACGAGGCCTTTACAGAGAATAAACGCCTTGCTATAGACTTTGAGACATGTGACTTTTGAACCTATACCACACATGGAATTGCGCAAATCTAAATATAATCTCTGCATATTGTGTTAGCAGAGGGTCTAAGGTAGAGGAAAATATGTGGTTTTACTGAGACAACTTCTATATTTCACATAGATAAAGCAGGTTTAATGTAATGAGGCCTTTACAGAGAATAAACGCCTTGCAATAGACTTTGAGACATGTGCGACCTTTCAACCTGTACCACACATGCTATTGCGCAAATCTAAGTATAATCTCTGCATATATTGTTAGCTGAGGGTCTAAGATAAACAAAAACATATGGTTTTACTCAGACAACGTCTGTATTTCACATAGCTAAAGCAGGTTTAATGTAACGAGGCCTTTACAGAGAATAAAATCCTTGCTATAGACTTTGAGACATATGTGACATTTGAACCTATACCATACATGGAATTGCGCAAATCTAAGTATAATCTCTGCATATTGTGTTAGCAGAGGGTCTAAGGTAGAGGAAAATATGTGGTTTTACTGAGACAACTTCTATATTTCACATAGATAAAGCAGGTTTAATGTAATGAGGCCTTAACAGAGAATAAAATCCTTGCTATAGACTTTGAGACTTATGTGACATTTGAACCTATTCCACACATGGAATTGCGCAAATCTAAGTATAATCTCTGCATATTGTGTTAGCTGAGGGTGTAAGGTAAACAAAAACATATGGTTTTAATGAGATATATATATATAGATAAAACAGGTTTGATGGAATGAGGTTATAATAGTGAACCAATGCCTTGCTATAGATTTTTAAACATCTGTGACATTTGAACCCATGCCGCACATGCAACTGTGCAAATCTAAGTATAATCTCTGCATACAGTTCATCCGGAAAGTATTCATATCCCTTCACTTTTTCCGCATTTTATTATGTTACAGCCTAAATCCAAAATGGATTAAATAAAAAAAAATTCTCAACATTCTACATACAATACCGCATAATGACAAAGTGACATTTTTTTTATTTTATTTTTTTGCAAATGTATTAAAAATAAATAACTAAAATATCACATGCACATAGGTATTCACACCCTTTGCTGTGACACTCAAAATTGAGCTTAGGTGCATCCCGTTTCCACCGATCATCCTTGAGATGTTTCACCAACTTGATTGGAGTCCACCTGTGGTAAATTCAATTGATTGGACATGATTCGGAAAGGCACACACCTGTTTATATAAGGTCCCACAGTTGACAGTGCATGTCAGAGCACAAACCAAGTTATGAAGTCCAAGGAATTGTCTGTAGACCTCCGAGACAGGATTGTATCGAGGCACAGAACTGGGGAAGGGTATAAAAAAAATTCTGCAGCATTGAAGGTCCCAACGAGCACAGTGGTCTCCATCATTCGCAAATGGAAAAAGTTTGGAACCACCAGGACTCTTCCTAGAGCTGGCCGCCCGGCCAAACTGAGCAATCGGGGGAGAAGGGCCTTGGTCAAGGAAGTGACCAAGAACCCGATGGTCACTCTGACAGAGCTCCAGTGTTCCTCTGTGGAGATGGGAGAACCTTCCAGAAGGACAACCATATCTGCAGCACTCCACCAATCAGGCCTTTATGGTAGAGTGGCCAGACGGAAGCCATTCCTTAGTAAAAGGTACATGACAGCCCGCGTGGAGTTTGCCAAAAGGCACCTAAAGGACTCTCAGACCATGAGAAACAAAATTCTCTGGTCTGATGAAACCAAGATTGAACTCTTTGGCCTGAATGCCAAGCGTCATGTCTGGAGGAAACCAGGCACTGCTCATCACCTGGCCAATACCATTCCTACAGTGAAGCATGGTGGTGGCAGCATCATGCTGTGGGTGTGTTTTTCAGCGGCAGGAACTGGGAGACTAGTCAGGATCAAGGGAAAGATGAATGCAGCAATGTACAGAGAGATCCTTGATGAAAACCTGCTCCAGAGCGCTCTGGACCTCAGGCTGGGGCGAAGGTTCACCTTCCAACAGGACAACGACCCTAAACACACAGCCAAGATAACAAAGGAGTGGCTTCGG
This sequence comes from Galaxias olidus, assembly GCA_026901105.3. Lineage (NCBI taxonomy): Eukaryota > Metazoa > Chordata > Actinopteri > Galaxiiformes > Galaxiidae > Galaxias > Galaxias olidus. The sequence goes on along the minus strand of JAPMUY010000664.1, from coordinate 121,946 downwards.
GACAAGTCTGTGAATGTCCTTGAGTGGCCCAGCCAGAGCCCAGACTTGAACCCGATTGAACATCTTTGGAGAGATCTGAAAATGGCTGTGCACCGACGCTCCCCATCCAACCTGATGATGCTAAAGACGATCTGCAAAGAAAAATGGGAGAAACTGCCCCAAAATAGGTGTGCCAAGCTTGTAGCATCATACTCAAGAAGACTTGAGGCTGTAATTGCTGCCAAAGGTGCTTCAACAAAGTATTGAGTAAAGGGTGTGAATACTTATGTACATGTGATATTTTATTTTTTTATTTTTAATACATCATCATCATCATCATCGTCATCCGCTTTGTCCGGGGTCGGGTCGCGGAGGTAGCAGTTCAAGCAGGGCATCCCAAACTTCCCTTTCCCGGGCCACATCAACCAGCTCTGACTGGGGGATTCCAAGGCGTTCCCAGGCCAGTGTGGAGATATAATCCCTCCACCTGGTCCTAGGTCTGCCCCGCGGCCTCCGCCCAGCTGGACGTGCCTGGAACACCTCCCTAGGGAGGCGGCCAGGTGGCATCCTTACTAGATGCCCGAACCACCTCAACTGGCTCCTTTCTACGCAAAGAAGCAGCGGCTCTACTCCGAGTCCCTCACGAATGGCTGAACTTCTCACCCTATCCCTAAGGGAGATGCCAGCTACCCTCCGGAGGAAACTCATTTCCGCCGCTTGTATCCGCGATCTCGTTCTTTCGGTCATGACCCACCCTTCATGACCATAGGTGAGAGTAGGAACGAAGATAGACCGGTAGATTGAGAGCTTTGCCTTCTGGCTCAGCTCTCTCTTCGTCACAACGGTGCGATAGAGCGACTGCAACACCGCACCCGCTGCTCCAATTCTCCGGCCCATCTCTCGTTCCATTTTACCCTCACTCGAGAACAAGACCCCGAGATACTTGAACTCCTTCACTTGGGGTAAAGACTCATTCCCTACCTGGAGTAGACAATCCATCGGTTTCCTGCTGAGAACCATGGCCTCAGATTTGGAGGTGCTGATCCTCATCCCAGCCGCTTCACACTCGGCTGCGAACCGATCCAATGAGTGCTGCAGGTCGCAGACTGAAGATGCCATCAGGACCACATCATCTGCAAAAAGCAGTGATGCAATCCTCTGCCCACCAACCTGCAGCCCCCCTCCCCCGCGGCTACGCCGTGAGATCCTGTCCATGAATACCACAAACAGGATAGGTGACAAAGCGCAGCCTTGGAGGAGGCCAACCCTCACCGGAAACGAGTCCGACTTACTGCCGCAGACCCGGACACAGCTCTCGCTTTGGGAGTACAGAGATTGGATGGCTCTGAGTAGAGACCCCCTCACCCCATATATATATATATATATATATATATATATATATATATATATATATATATATATATATATATATATATATATATATATATATATATATATATATATATATATATATATATATATATATATATATATATATATATATATATATATATATATATATCAGCACCTCCCACAGTATCTCCCGGGGAACCCGATCATACGCCTTCTCCAAATCCACAAAACACGTGTAGACCGGATTGGCATACTCCCAGGCCCCCTCAAAGATCCATTTGCAAAAAATTCAAAAAAACTTTTTTCACTTTGTCATTATGCGGTATTGTGTGTAGAATGTTGAGAAAATTTTTTTTAGTTAATCCACTTTGGAATTAGGCTGTTACATAATAAAATGTGGAAAAGGTGAAGGGGTATGAAAACTTTCCGGATGCACTGTATATGGTTTGCAGAGGGTCTAAAGTAAAGACAAATATATGATTTTACTGAGACATCTTCTTAATTTACTATAGATAAAACTGGTTAAATCTAAAGAACTTTTAAAATGATAATTTATGAAATGTTTAGATTCATGTGACCTTTGAACATCTGTCTATCCTTTAATGTCTTAGCTCTTTGGAATAATTCTCAATCTCCAATTAGCAGAGCATTTACAGAAAAAAATAATCCATTTAGAAAAGAGGGTAATTTGTTCAGATAACCATCGGACCTTTGATATCAAACATTTGGAGCTCAATTGCTCAAAAATTATAGTTTTTCAGAAGCAATTTTATTGCTTTACATAAAAAAAATTTTTTTTTAAAATTAATAATGAGAATTCAATTTCATTTTTTTTTTATTTTAAGAATATTTTTTTAATTATAACGTTTTTTGGCCAGTTGCAGTGGGAACGTGCTTGTTTTTCTGATTAAAATGAGATATAACACTTTTTTGGTACTACGTTCCATCTCAATGACGAACTCTTTATTTTGAAGGCAGAACTGCGATTTTGGCGCCGTGTTTGATTACGTCACACCACTAATGTGACTAATGTCGCTGATTTCACGCAACCCCCATCAGTAGCCTATTTTGAACGCTCAATCTAACCTAGCTCAAGGGAGTGGGCGAAAACATAATGTGACAAGCTGAAAGATAGCGCTATACGTTGTTTTGATACTGTTTCGAAAACAACCCTACACCGAAGACATTCCTTCGGTGGAAAATAATATCTGACGTTTGAAATGTGAATACATTTTTATATAGATCAGCAGCATATTCCAATCTGTGGCTGTCAACATTGAATGAGTAGTTAGGCTAGCGTAATCATAGCGTATGTGGGTTGGGGCAATAGATGTTATGGTGTGTGTGCAGAGTTTGGCTAGAACAAGCAGCCTTCTCTATTTGCAGGTTAACGTCCACATGCTGAATGTGGTTACGCGTTGCTCCGGTCTAGTGACTATACATGCCAGTTCATTCTGACACAGCCCACAATACAACCTTATTCCCTCATTCCAATTCTATGCTGGTTTTACGTGACATCATTATTTGTCCCACTTTCCTCCTTGCTGGTTGAACTTGTGGGCCGTACAGTTCAATGTATTAAATTTTTTCCCTCAATTTTTTTGTCCAGCACTGTTAACTTTAGTAACTGATGTTCGTTTTTGAAATAGCAACATTTGACTTGGAAGACACACGTTTCAGTGAAAGTTATGTCAATATGTAATTTAAATGAGTACATAAATATAATAATACGTTTAACCGACTAGTATTTCTGGTGCCGACTAGCAATGACGGCAACTTTTAACCGACTAGTCGACAAGTCGCGCACATCCCTAGTTCAGCGTCATCCGTCTTTGAAGGAACGAGCTCAGACTAGTCAGTGTCAGAGGGGTAGTTAGGGAACTGAGAGACTACGGCTACGTTCAAATTCTTCAGTTTGCTTAGGAAGGTTCCTAACTGAGTGAAATGACCCGGAAGTATATAAGTAGCAGCCATGATAAGTACTGTTCGAATTCTCTAAGTGCTAAGGAAAGGTTCTTCAATGCTTCCTAACTTGTGTACTTTAGCATAGGATACACTGGACCATCCTTTACGAAAGGAAAGAAGCAAATGCCGCCCCACAATTCCTTGTGGCAGTAATAGCGGATAACCTAAGAATCATAACATGTAACTATCATAGCAGATTATTATGCCTAACATAAATGCATAACTTTCATACATTTAACGATTAGGCTTCATACAATCATATTCATTGGGATTCATGCGTGCCGATAAATATGGAGTTGACAGGGGGATGAGGACGTGAGCAACCATTCTCAATGTGACATATTTCGTTTCACTTTTGCGACAGGTAGCCTATATTCCCTTTTTAATTCCAACCTTGGTAATAAAGTAGGTTTATATATTTATCCGCCTTGCCCACGTTTATATATATAGGCTAGGAAACAACATGGTGACAACGCACGGGCGAAGTATCTAAGATGCGCTTTTTGTACTGTAGGCTATAGTTAATCTTAGAGCATTGTAGTTTCTCCACGAACGACTCGCGAAAACCGTCGCATGATTACGTTGCATAGTGTAAGTGCAGTCGGATTCCTTTAGCAAAGCGATTGTCTTTTCCTAAGTCCTTATGAATTATCCTTCATATCTTTCCTTAACCTCAAGACGTTTTCCCTCGGGGTTAGTGTAAAGTACATAGTGAAAGTCAAGGACGTACTTTATCGGACTATTCGGATCCAACCTGAGACTAGTCGGACGTTAGTTTATCGCACTCTCTACAATGTAGTGTCCTTCATGTAAACACAGTTTCGAAAAGCATTAACCACGATGATAGCCAACAAGATATACTTTTTATTTAGTTAACGTTAGCTCTAAAACTAACACATTTTATGTTTTTTTGTTTAAGTCAACGGACCTGCTATAACGACGTTAGCAAGCTCAGATGACGTTAGCGTCATGCTATAGCAAAGGCTAGTTAATAATATGTCAGAGGAATTCCAGTAACATGCACTGGCTATTTTACAAGAAACAAACATCATGCTGTATTATGTTTGTTTTAATTAGAGGTACGGTGATGGGATGCTAGCTAGTACTCATATTTACACACCAGTATCGACGTCTCTCATATTTTCCTCC
>JAPMUY010000664.1:82500-107500 GCA_026901105.3 Galaxias olidus | reverse complement strand
CCCTAACCCTAACCACACCTCTACGATACCTAGACAAGTGTAACAGTCCTTCTAACCCTAACCCTAACCACACCTCTACGATACCTAGACAGGTGTAACAGTCCTACTAACCCTAACCCTAACCACACCTCTACGATACCTAGACAAGTGTAACAGTCCTACTAACCCTAACCCTAACCACACCTCTACGATACCTAGACAGGTGTAACAGTCCTACTGGCCAATGTATGTTTTCCTTTTTTCAATATTCATCATTTTGATAGGAAGTGGAACAGCCAATTGCATCCACCACCTCTACCACCCAAACATGTTGTGATGTTAGGGTCTCTGTACCCACACCACACTGTATCCACCCAAACATGTTGTGATGTTAGGGTCTCTGTACACACACCACACTGTATCCACCCAAACATGTTGTGATGTTAGGGTCTCTGTACACACACCACACTGTATCCACCCAAACATGTTGTGATGTTAGGGTCTCTGTACCCACACCACACTGTATCCACCCAAACATGTTGTGATGTTAGGGTCTCTGTACCCACACCACACTGTATCCACCCAAACATGTTGTGATGTTAGGGTCTCTGTACACACACCACACTGTATCCACCCAAACATGTTGTGATGTTAGGGTCTCTGTACACACACCACACTGTATCCACCCAAACATGTTGTGATGTTAGGGTCTCTGTACACACACCACACTGTATCCACCCAAACATGTTGTGATGTTAGGGTCTCTGTACACACACCACACTGTATCCACCCAAACATGTTGTGATGTTAGGGTCTCTGTACACACACCACACTGTATCCACCCAAACATGTTGTGATGTTAGGGTCTCTGTACCCACACCACACTGTATCCACCCAAACATGTTGTGATGTTAGGGTCTCTGTACACACACCACACTGTATCCACCCAAACATGTTGTGATGTTAGGGTCTCTGTACACACACCACACTGTATCCACCCAAACATGTTGTGATGTTAGGGTCTCTGTACTTAGTCCATATTACAGTCTCTCACCCATCATTCAATCAAGGAACTACAATTGTAGTTGACAGACCTTTATTTTGAAGTATAGCTGCAGTGGAAATTATGTGAAAACCTGTGACTTGAAAAGATATTGGTGTTTGAACGACTGGGAGATTGAAGTTGCGGGCCTTGATAGCTATTTAGTGCCGCTATGGTGATATGTTTTGTACAAAAACGAATTCATTGACTCTACGTTTTATAATTCCTACTGTACATACTTATTAAATGAGAACTGGAATGAGAAAGTGAGACGTTTAGTTGACATGCGCTTGTATAGAATAGTTCATCAGTTTGAATAATGAGGAAATGACTAGCAGGGACGAGCAGAAGAAGCTGTCTTCTTGGTTGTGTCCACACATGCTGTGCCTTCTCATCCTTAAGAGCACACGGACAACAGTCTTTGTCCTGTCAAAATAGTGGTGTGATGATTTACCATATTGATGTGTGTGTGTAGCAAGGTAGATGAGGTGTGTGTGTGTGTGTGTGTGTGTGTGTGTGTGTGTGTGTGTGTGTGTGTGTGTGCGTGCGTGCGTGCGTGCGTGCGTGCGTGCGTGCGTGTGTGTGTGTGTGTGTGTGATTACCATGTTAAAAACAGACCGGTCGTTATCCTGATTAATGGAACCTTCATTAGCCTCAGCCACATGATTTGCATACATTAGATTAATGTGCTGGAAGAATCTTGCTTTGGTCTGTGTGTGTGTGTGTGTGTGTGTGTGTGTGTGTGTGTGTGTGTGTGTGTGTTCCTCTGCAGCACTGTGGTCCTCTCATAGACCACTGTTGTGATAAAGAAGAGCGCTATGATGTAGTTGTAATTCTGGGAGGCCCTGTTGGGTGGAGCAGGGTGCTGCCTGGTGCTGACCCGCAGACAGAGAACCCTCACCCTAACAAACAGAAGGAGAACCAGAGTGTAGATGTGTGTCTCTGTCTCTCCATCTGTTTGTGTTTCTTCTGAGAGGGCTGGTCTCCACACTAAGGAACAGCCTCTTGGCAGGCAGGCTCCCAGCAGTAGTTTGTCTTCCTCTGCCAGGCTCCGAGACAGTTAGGGGTCAGCTCTATTTCACAACAAGCATCATCTGCCTCCATCTGTCGCCTCGGTGACGCCACACTGATTGCAGTGTTCCACACAACCAGGAAATTATCTCACTGATGTTCCTGAGCAACAGCACAGGTGCATCCCTCTGCAGGAGAGGGAGACAAACAAGACAGAGCAAGCACAGAGAGTGAGAGCGTGGTGACTTTGCAGCAGAGTGTCTGAGAGAGTGAGAGTGAGAGCGTGGTGACTTTGCAGCAGTGTCAGAGAGTGAGAGTGAGAGCGTGGTGACTTTGCAGCAGAGTGTCTGAGAGAGTGAGAGTGAGAGCGTGGTGACTTTGCAGCAGTGTCAGAGAGTGAGAGTGAGAGTGTGGTGACTTTGCAGAAGAGTGTCTGAGAGAGTGAGAGTGAGAGTGTGGTGACTTTGCAGCAGAGTGTCAGAGAGTGAGAGTGAGAGTGTGGTGACTTTGCAGCAGTGTCAGAGAGTGAGAGCGTGGTGACTTTGCAGCAGTGTCAGAGAGTGAGAGTGAGAGTGTGGTGACTTTGCAGCAGAGTGTCTGAGAGAGTGAGAGTGAGAGTGTGGTGACTTTGCAGCAGAGTGTCAGAGAGTGAGAGTGAGAGTGTGGTGACTTTGCAGCAGTGTCAGAGAGTGAGAGCGTGGTGACTTTGCAGCAGTGTCAGAATGAGAGTGAGAGCGTGGTGACTTTGCAGCAGAGTGTCTGAGAGAGTGAGAGTGAGAGTGTGGTGACTTTGCAGCAGAGTGTCAGAGAGTGAGAGTGAGAGTGTGGTGACTTTGCAGCAGTGTCAGAGAGTGAGAGCGTGGTGACTTTGCAGCAGTGTCAGAATGAGAGTGAGAGCGTGGTGACTTTGCAGCAGTGTCAGAGAGTGAGTGAGAGTGTGGTGACTTTGCGGCAGAGTGTCAGAGAGTGAGAGTGAGAGTGTGGTGACTTTGCAGCAGTGTGTATGGAGGTGACCATAATAGCAACCGATTAACATACAGACAGACAGACAGGCAGGTAGGCAGGCAGGCAGGCAGGCAGGCAGGCAGGCAGGCAGGCAGGCAGGCAGGCAGGCAGGCAGGCAGGCAGGCAGACAGGCGGACAGGCAGGCAGGCAGGCAGGCAGGCAGGCAGGCAGACAGGCGGACAGGCAGGCAGGCAGGCAGACAGACAGGCAGGCAGGCAGGCAGGCAGACAGACAGACAGACAGGCAGGCAGGCAGGCAGGCAGGCAGGCAGGCAGGCAGGCAGGCAGGCAGGCAGGCAGGCAGGCAGGCAGGCAGGCAGGCAGGCAGGCGGACAAGCAGGCAGGCAGGCAGGCAGGCAGGCAGGCAGGCAGGCAGGCACGTCAGGAGAACGGAACCCCAGGCCTTTTCCTCTAAAGACAGTATGTACACAGAGACACATAGTATAGTTCTCAATAATACCAATACTTCAACAGCATAGTACAGTCAATCAATAAAACCAATGTGTAACTGTGTGTGTGTGTGTGTGTGTGTGTGTGTGTGTGTGTGTGTGTGTGTGTGTGTGTGTGTGTGTGTGTGTGTGTGTGTGTGTGTGTGTGTGTGCAGATAAGGTTTGCTGAGCCTGTACTGGGTCTGTCAGCACAAAGAGGAGCAGGTGCCTAGACACACACACACACACACACACTGTGACAAACACACACACACGCTTACACACACTACGACACACACACTCACTACAACACACACACACACACACACACACACACACACACACACACACACACACACACACACACACACACACACACACACACTACGACACAGATTAATAATGTATATGTTCTGGGTTGCATTTGGCAGAATATTTCTGCTGGTATTTTGTTTCTGTCATGTATGCGTCTGTTTGCCTTATGTAAAGCACATTGAATGGCCTATGTGCATGAAATGTGCTATACAAATACATTTGATTTGATTTGAGTCTGACTGTGATTTGGATTGAATTAGACATATTTAAGTGTTGACACTGTTACATGTACAGTCTGTGCGTTATAATAGCCAGGTCCATGATTAATGCACTGCCCTGTCCAGCTGAGCTGCCCTCTGCTGACCTCCAGGATCCTATTCACCCTGGCAGGACACTGCCCCCCCCCCCCCCCCACACACACACACACACGTACAGCACGAGCCCCTGACCAAGGTGGTTTCTAGTTTACTGTTCAAACCAAACAGGGGGAACATGGGATCCTCAGCATCCCTGGTTTGCATTGTAAACACTATACTGGATGTGAAGAGGCTATCATAGCATTCTGACTTCTTTACTTTCATTGATTTCATTTTCATTTCTAGTAGCGCGCTCACAACTGCTATTGTGATTCAAATCAATAAGAAAATAATCTCTTGAAGAGATCGGTTTGTGGGCTGGAACCAATTTCCTGTAATTATAGTTCCATCTGCTGTGAGACCAGGGGAGGTGTTTCTTCGCTACCCCTCTGGCTGACACTTCATCTGTGTCCTCACTTCCCTGGCTGTAAATGCACGAGGGCTGGATCCCAATAGTCTAATAAAGTACGTCCGATTGACTTTCACTGTGTACTTTACCTTAACCCCGAGGGAAAACGTCATGAGGTTAAGGAAAGATATAAAGGAGAATTCATAAGGACTTAGGAAAAGACAATCGCGTTGCTAAGGAAATCCGACTGCACTTACACTATGCTACGTAATCATGCGACGGTGGTATTTGTGGGTCGTTCGTGGAGAAACTACAATGTCCCATAGAGGAACTATAGGCCTACAAAAAGCGCACTTTAGATATTTCGCCCCGTGCGTTGTCACTGAGCACTGTCTACCTGAACAATGTGTCTGCCTGAACACTGTGTCTACCTGCTCTCAGAACACTCTCTACCTGAACACTGTGTCTGCCTGAACACTGTGTCTACCTGCTCTCAGAACACTCTCTACCTGAACACTGTGTCTACCTGAACACTGTGTCTACCTGCTCTCAGAACACTCTCTACCTGAACACTGTGTCTACCTGAACACTGTCTACCTGAACACTGTGTCTACCTGCTCTTTGAACACTGTCTACCTGAACACTGTGTCTGCCTGCTCTTTGAACACTGTCTACCTGAACACTGTGTCTATCTGAACACTGTCTACCTGAACACTGTGTCTACCTAAACACTGTGTTTACCTGAACACTGTGTCTACCTGAACACTGTCCACCTGCTCTCTGAACACTTTGTCTACCTGAACACTGTCTGTACCTAAACAATGTGTCTACCTGAACACTGTGTCTACCTGAACACTGTCTACCAGAACACTGTGTCTACCTGAACACTGTGCCTACCTGCTCTCTGAACACTGTGTCTACCTGAAGACTGTGTCTACCTGAACACTGTCTACCTGAACACTGTCTTCCTGCTCTCTGAACACTGTGTCTACCTGAGCACTGTCTACCTGAACACTGTCTACCTGCTCTCTGAACACTGACACAGTGCATACCCTCTACATGCTGCTTAATATCCTAATGCACATGATGATTCAAACTGCAGAGTTTCAATCCTCAGTGCCTGGACTGACAGAGTGAAACTCACTCCTTTATGTAAAATAAAGAAACCACAAAACACACTACATTTGAGTCAGTCAGTTGAATAGGGAATAGTTGTAGCTAACCCTTTGTGCTGCTGTGAGCCCGGTTTGGTTCCAGTGGCCTACGGTAGGAGAGGAAGGCCTTGATTGTGTTAATAAGAAAGCTAGGTAGCAATCAGCAATCTACGCTCATCACATATTCATATTTCAGAGAGTGAAAGAGTGAACAAGAGGAATCGTAAAGAAGATGGAAGGAAGAGAGTGAGGGTCAGTGAGAGGGTGAGTGAGAGGATGAAAGAGTGAGGGTGAGCAGTCCTGTAGCAGCTAACAATGCAGTTTGCTTCTAAATGGATGGTGGGAGGGTCAGTTGGTGCACTGCTCCAGCTGGCAGCAGACCTCAACTAACTGGCTACCAGGCCCTCATCTACTCCTCATTTAATGAAGCCTTCTATCATTTCATGAAAACTAGAAACAAAACCTAGATAGTCTGGCAGAAGATGGATAACATTTAACCTGATTGTGTGAGCAGTTTTCTCTGTTAGCTACTAGGGAAAACGAGGGGACAAGAGGCACCTGGCTATAGTACCTGATTAAATAATATAATAGCAGGATTTATTTTAAAATAGGTAGTTTGTTGTTCAGCAAGTAGTGGTGGTGTTCAGACAAGTCAAATGAATTAGTTAAAACAAGGTCAGTTTGTGCTCAATACCATGCATGGCGTTCAGTTTTATCTGCCCTCTATCTCTGCAGCTTCTCTGAGCCTGGATTTCACTGCCAAGAGTCAGAGACAGTCTGTAATGCTGAAAGGGTTTCACGGCCAAGAGTCAGAGACTGTCTGTAATGCTGAAAGGGTTTCATGGCAGAGAGTCAGAGACAGTCTGTAATGCTGAAATGGTTTCATGGTACAGTCAGAGACAGTCTGTAATGCTGAAAGGGTTTCACGGCCAAGAGTCAGAGACAGTCTGCAATGCTGAAAGGATTTCATGGCAGAGAGTCAGAGACAGTCTGTAATGCTGAAAGGGTTTCATGGCAGAGAGTCAGAGACAGTCTGTAAAGCTGAAAGGGTTTCATGGTACAGTCAGAGACAGTCTGTGATGCTGAAAGGGTTTCACAATACAGAGTCAGAGACAGTCGGTGATGCTACAAGGGTTTCATGACAGAGAGTCAGAAACAGTCTGTAATGCTGAAAGGGTTTCATGACAGAGTCAGAGACAGTCTGTGATGCTACAAGGGTTTCATGGCACAGAGTCAGAGACAGTCTGTGATGCTACAAGGGTTTCATGACAGAGTCAGAGACAGTCTGCAATGCTACAAGGGTTTCATGGCACAGAGTCAGAGACAGTCTGTGATGCTACAAGGGTTTCATGGCACAGAGTCAGAGACAGTCTGTGATGCTACAAGGGTTTCATGACAGAGTCAGAGACAGTCTGTGATGCTACAAGGGTTTCATGACAGAGTCAGAGACAGTCTGTGATGCTGAAAGGGTTTCATGACAGAGTCAGAGACAGTCTGTGATGCTACAAGGGTTTCATGACAGAGTCAGAGACAGTCTGTAAAGCTGAAAGGGTTTCATGGTACAGTTAGAGACAGTCTGTGATGCTGAAAGGGTTTCATGACAGAGTCAGAGACAGTCTGTGATGCTACAAGGGTTTCATGACAGAGTCAGAGACAGTCTGTGATGCTACAAGGGTTTCATGACAGAGTCAGAGACAGTCTGCAATGCTACAAGGGTTTCATGATAGGGAGTCAGAGACAGTCTGTGATGCTACAAGGGTTTCATGACAAAGAGTCAGAAACAGTCTGTAATGCTGGAAGGGTTTCATGACAGAGTCAGAGACAGTCTGTGATGCTACAAGGGTTTCATGGCACAGAGTCAGAGACAGTCTGTGATGCTACAAGGGTTTCATGACAGAGTCAGAGACAGTCTGTGATGCTACAAGGGTTTCATGGTACAGAGTCAGAGACAGTCTGTGATGCTACAAGGGTTTCATGACAGAGTCAGAGACAGTCTGTGATGATACAAGGGTTTCATGATAGGGAGTCAGAGACAGTCTGTGATGCTACAAGGGTTTCATGGCAGAGAGAGTCAGAGACAGTCTGTGATGCTACAAGGGTTTCATGGCAGAGAGTCAGAGACAGTCTGCAATGCTGAAAGGGTTTCATGACAGAGAGTCAGAGACAGTCTGTGATGCTACAAGGGTTTCATGATAGGGAGTCAGAGACAGTCTGCGATGCTACAAGGGTTTCATGGCACAGAGTCAGAGACAGTCTGTGATGCTACAAGGGTTTCATGGCACAGAGTCAGAGACAGTCTGTGATGCTACAAGGGTTTCATGGCACAGAGTCAGAGACAGTCTGTGATGCTACAAGGGTTTCATGGCAGAGTCAGAGACAGTCTGTGATGCTACAAGGGTTTCATGGCACAGAGTCAGAGACAGTCTGTGATGCTACAAGGGTTTCATGACAGAGTCAGAGACAGTCTGTAATGCTGAAAGGTTTTCATGGTACAGAGTCAGAGACAGTCTGTGATGCTACAAGGGTTTCATGGCAGAGAGTCAGAGACAGTCTGCAATGCTACAAGGGTTTCATGGCACAGAGTCAGAGACAGTCTGCAATGCTACAAGGGTTTCATGACAGAGTCAGAGACAGTCTGCAATGCTACAAGGGTTTCATGACAGAGTCAGAGACAGTCTGCAATGCTACAAGGGTTTCATGACAGAGTCAGAGACAGTCTGCAATGCTACAAGGGTTTCATGACAGAGAGTCAGAGACAGTCTGTGATGCTACAAGGGTTTCATGGCACAGAGTCAGAGACAGTCTGTGATGCTACAAGGGTTTCATGACAGAGTCAGAGACAGTCTGTGATGCTACAAGGGTTTCATGGCAGAGAGTCAGAGACAGTCTGCAATGCTACAAGGGTTTCATGGCACAGAGTCAGAGACAGTCTGCAATGCTACAAGGGTTTCATGACAGAGTCAGAGACAGTCTGCAATGCTACAAGGGTTTCATGACAGAGTCAGAGACAGTCTGCAATGCTACAAGGGTTTCATGACAGAGTCAGAGACAGTCTGTGATGCTACAAGGGTTTCATGACAGAGTCAGAGACAGTCTGTGATGCTACAAGGGTTTCATGGTACAGAGTCAGAGACAGTCTGTGATGCTACAAGGGTTTCATGACAGAGTCAGAGACAGTCTGTGATGCTACAAGGGTTTCATGATAGGGAGTCAGAGACAGTCTGTGATGCTACAAGGGTTTCATGGCAGAGAGTCAGAGACAGTCTGTGATGCTACAAGGGTTTCATGGCAGAGAGTCAGAGACAGTCTGCAATGCTGAAAGGGTTTCATGACAGAGAGTCAGAGACAGTCTGTGATGCTACAAGGGTTTCATGGCAGAGAGTCAGAGACAGTCTGTGATGCTACAAGGGTTTCATGACAGAGTCAGAGACAGTCTGTGATGCTGAAAGGGTTTCATGACAGAGTCAGAGACAGTCTGTGATGCTACAAGGGTTTCATGGTACAGAGTCAGAGACAGTCTGTGATGCTACAAGGGTTTCATGACAGAGTCAGAGACAGTCTGTGATGCTACAAGGGTTTCATGACAGAGTCAGAGACAGTCTGTGATGCTACAAGGGTTTCATGATAGGGAGTCAGAGACAGTCTGTGATGCTACAAGGGTTTCATGGCAGAGAGTCAGAGACAGTCTGTGATGCTACAAGGGTTTCATGGCAGAGAGTCAGAGACAGTCTGCAATGCTGAAAGGGTTTCATGACAGAGAGTCAGAGACAGTCTGTGATGCTACAAGGGTTTCATGGCAGAGATACAGAGACAGTCTGTGATGCTACAAGGGTTTCATGACAGAGTCAGAGACAGTCTGTGATGCTGAAAGGGTTTCATGACAGAGTCAGAGACAGTCTGTGATGCTACAAGGGTTTCATGGTACAGAGTCAGAGACAGTCTGTGATGCTACAAGGGTTTCATGGTACAGAGTCAGAGACAGTCTGTGATGCTACAAGGGTTTCATGGTACAGAGCTAGAGAAAGACCGAGCTCCTGTAGGGTTTTCATGGCAGAGAGTCAGAGACAGACCGAGCTCCTGTAGGGTTTTCATGGCAGAGACCTGAGGGAGCTAGCAGCTCTCATTAGAATGTAAGGCACAGGATGGTGCCATGCTCCGAGCCAGGCTGATCCGAGTAGTGCCAGGCTGACAGCCTGCAAGCCAGGTTCATAGGTCAAATGTGAAGTGGGGAGATTGGAGAGCAGTACCACAACCAGCTCTCCCCCTCTTCTCTTGGTACAACACACTCCATAACTGTTCGTTCTTGGCTGTTCCGTGATGGTGTGTGTGTGTGTGTTTACATGCTGAGTGGTGAGAAATCCCTTTATGTTTCCCTATGCTCTGCTGTGTGCTGACTGTCTATCTAATATCTTATATATATCTTACATGTGTGCAGAAAACACATTTATAAACATAAGCAGACTATATGTTATATAGTATAGTTATATATAGTTACATAATGTGCCTATTCATATCACAGAAACTGTCCCATTTTCGGAAAGGGGGGTCTTAAAAATCACGTATTCAATAAAAAAAAGTATTGTTCATATACAGTATATATAGGTAAGTATGTATGTATGTATACATATAAATGCCTACACACAAAGACGTAGATTACAGGGGTGATGAGGGGGTTGTAAACACCCAACATACTACGACAGACTTGCTCACCTAACATATTATGACAGATTTGCTCACCCAACATATTACAACAGACCGACACCAGTTGAAATGGCAGTGACTGGTCAGGACACTGGTAGGAGGATGCAGCATGTTTTTTGATGGTGGGAGGGAACCAGAGTACATGGAGGAAACCCACACAAACACGGGGAGAACATGCAAACTCCACACAGAAAGGCCCTTGGCTGAGGTGGGGTTTGAACCGAAGATCTTCTTGCTGTGAGGCAACAGTGCTAACCACCGAGCCACCATGCCCAGTGTACTGCTTTGCAGCTATGCTCAGCTTTAGCCCGACAACAGGAGGAGGGCAGGCATTCTCTTCTGAAAATAGTAGGATCCATCAATAACTTCGGCCGACGAGAAGGCTTTGCGGAGGCATTTGGAAGAGAATGAAAACCTAAGTGAACTTATTGAGGAAATGACAAATAATGAAAATGATGAAATTCTTCTGAAATGGCTAGTGACACAGAAGCAGTTACTCAAGGCCTCAAGTACAGAATGAGATACTTTGCATAATGAGCAATGACATCATTAGAGGGATAGTCCATATAATTAGATCTCAACCTATAACTCAGTTCTCATTGAAAATTGATGGAACCCAGGACCTCTCAGGCAAAGACCAAGAATCACTTTGTCTTAGGCTACGTTCACACTGCAGGTCTTACTGCTCAATTCCAATTAATGCTCAGATCCGATTTTTTTGTTTGGCTGTTCTCATTATTAGTTTTTAATGTGGCCAATCTCAGATTCCAGTGTGAACTGGTCCCGGTCCTGAACTGATCTGCATATGCAAAAGAACAATAACGACGTCCCACTCAGCACCCTAGATCTGGAGAGACGTAGACGTCGCATGAATTCCAGTGTGACTATTCAGACTGAGGTCGCATTTAAAAAAATCAGACCTGTATCCAATTTAGTACCACATATGAAAGTGCTCCAAGTCCGAATTGAAAAGATTGGATTCCATGTGATTTGTACTGTTCACACAGTTATGAAAAAAACAGACCTAAGTCAAATTGGATTTGGGCCACTTTGCCACTTTGCCTGCGGTGTGAACGTAGCCTTAAATATGTTGACCATGACCTAATGCCACATGAAGAGTTTGTTGGAATGTATGAGGTTACAGTAACATGTAGAGAAAGACTTGCAAAAATGGCTATGTATACACTTTGTAGGCTAAATCATCCGCTGTCAGCTTTAGAGGCCAAACCTATGACAGCGCAGCTAACATGTCGAGAAAGAACCCAGGGGCACAGGCCCTTTAAAGAGCCCTTGGCTTTATATCTTTACTGTGGTGTCCATTGCGTTAATTTAATCACCCAAAAGGCATGCACAGCTTCAGTACTCATTTGAGATGCTCTGGATTTACTCTATCAATTAGGAATATTATATGGACAGTCTGGTAAATACAAATACATTTTTTGATTATTAATAATAATAATAATAATAATAATAATAATAATAATAATGATTTATTATTATTATTATTAATATAATATTATTATAAGAGGATTACGTTATTATTATTATTATTGTTATTATTATTAATAATAATAATAATAATAATAATAATTAAAAAAATAATAATAATAATAACAAGATAGAAAGACATTTCCTGAAGAAAATGTGTGTGCCCACAACGCATGTGCTGTATGCTATAAGGATCGACTTATGATGTTACATTTAATGCTGTATGAATGTAAATTATTTAAAACAATAAAATATGTGTATTCTGTATGTTTAATGTAACCTTATATACAGTATGTAACTGTATGAAACCGTATGCAATTACACTGGAAGTCAAGGAAGTCAATTATATACAATAACGTATTTTAAACCTCATAAAAATATATATAATATTATATATATATAAATATATGATACATTTATAAAATATATTGAAGTTAATGATATATATATGCGTGTGTGTGTGTGTGTGTGTGTGTGTGCATGCGTGTATGTAAAAACACACATGCAGATTGTTTCTCAATGACTGAACAACTGTAATCCGTATGCTGTACTGAGTATTTAGATACCTTGATCTTAAGTCTACCATTAACAATCATTGAGCTACAATTTGAATGGGAGTCAATGAGGCTCCATAGAGCACCATTCATTTCTGAAATCAAAAGTTTAAATGCTATCAAGATGAAACTTTGCAATTTTGATCGGTATGCTCTCCTGAGTATGTACATACCTCAACCATGTCTGTACTGTAAACGGTCACTGAGCTACAACTTGACTGCAAGTCTATGGGAGAGGCACTTAAACTGTTAAAAACTCAAAATTATGGGATGTATCAATATGATTTTTAGTACGTTGACGAAGCTGGCCAAGCTGAGCGATATGCAGTTGGAACGGTGTTTGTAACATGAAAGCTAAAAAATATGCTCCGTTAAGCATTTTCTATTGTACCTCATAGATTCCATAATATTTTTCTGAAATTGTTTACATTGTATGATCCAGCATGTCAAGCTGAGCATTTTGATGTTTGAACCGTGTGTCTCGCATGAAAACTCAGGGAGATAATCCAGTTTTAGTGACATATGCAAATGAGACACATTTGCATATTTGCTTAATTTAAAAAGTATAAATTATATCAGAAAGAAAAAAACAATTCGTATGCACCATGATGAACTGAACATTAGTACATAGGAACCGTACACTTCAAATAAAATTTGTAGGAGGAGTAGCGTTTCAGCTGAGACCTAAAAAAAGTAGGTTTCTTAAGACTAATTAAAAATGTCCATCCATCCATTAACTTTACCGCTTATCCTGTACAGGGTCACGGGGGGGGGCTGGAGCCTATCCCAGCAGACACAGGGCGAAAGGCAGGGTACACCCTGGACAGGTCGCCAGTCTATCACAGGGCCAACATATAGGGACAGACAACAACTCACACTCACATTCACACCTACGGGCAATTTAGAGTCACCAATTAACCTGCATGTTTTTGGGACTGTGGGAGGAAACCGGAGTACCCAGAGGAAACCCACGCGAACACGGGGAGAACATGCAAACTCCACACAGAAACGCCCTTGGGTCAGGTGGGAATTGAACCCAGGACCTTCTTGCTGTGAGGCAACAGTGCTAACCACAGAGCCACCGTGCTGCCCCTAAATAATATAATTAAAAATGTATTAATTATAAATGAGTAATTTTTAAAAAGCACAAATCTGCGTACCAAGACGCACGTGTGGATATATGAACCGTATGTGTGGCATGTACGGTTGCTGAGCTCTGAGTGAGCAACCGAAAAAGTGTGAAAAAGTGTGGAAAAAGGCAATTTTTTGCTGTTTATTAAATATCATATTAATATGTTAAACATTATGACGTCACAGTGTAAAAATCAACCAACTACGGATCAGGACGCACGTTTTGATGTATGAACCGTATGTGTGGCATGTACGGTTATTGAGGTACGGATGCGGGAAAAACGTACGGAAAAAAATATTATTATAATAATAGTAATAAGTATGTGAAAGTACAAAAGTGTGTCACTTTCAGTGGGCACACATAATAATAATGTAAACCCCTATACGACATTGCCTATGCATGCCAATTATACCGAACCTTTTGGTATGCCTGCTAAAAGGCGCTACTGTCCCCTATTCCCGCGCTGCATCCCACGCGCCCTCCTACTTACAGCTTTACGAGCTCACCGCCCAGTGCCTGCCTCGCGCAGCCAATGAGAATCTACACTGCATGTTTCTTTGAAGAAAGAACAGCTTTGCTTCGCCTGTCTACTCATTTTACACATAAACTGATACTCTCTCCGACACGGTTAGTTAGGGCTGTTTTCTTCACGTGGTTTGTTTATTTGTTTTTTTTCAACCCACGTTTTCTTTTAGCGTTGAGGAACAACAGTTAAATTGCTATATTCTACCTGCCCATTCGACCACAAACGTCTGCCTCTATCCGATTGTCCTTGAGATCACGAGCTTTTCGCGCTTTTGCAGCAGACTTGCCTAACAGCTTTTGGACAGCCTTTCTATAACTCGTTTCCCAGCTCGCTGTTTTTGTTGGTATTCACCTGAACAATAATGGTCATGGTGAGTAGCTCTATCCAGGTAGAAATGCTGCTGTGAAAATTAAGGATTGAATGTATGTGGGTGTGTGTGTGTGTCTGTACATTTGTATCTTCTGCTGACTGTGTGTGTGGCTGTGTTCTTATCATGCAGACTCCGTAATCGAAGGACTAACTTGTGTGTGTGTGTGTCTGTGTGTGAGATAAAGAGAGACAGAGAGAGATAGTGTGTGTGCGTGTGTGTGTGTGTGTGTGTGTGTGTGTGTGTGTGTGTGTGTGTGTGTGTGTGAGAGAGAGAGAGTGGCTGTGTTCTAATCATCCTGACTCACCTGTTCAGCTACATCCTGATGTCCTGCCACTCCTCTTTATGAAGCAGGTGTGTTTGTGTGTGTGTGTGTTTTGTGGGAATTTTGATGTAATTAATAATAAGATCTGGTACTAATGGGAAGGTGTATTTAATAGTGGTGATCCAATCTGTCTGATCACACTATTTGGCAACATAAGCTTACATTAACAAGGTTCCTTTTCAAGATTTAAAAAAGATAGTAAAGTAATACTGTCTTGATTCAACCCATGTAAAATGATCAAGGTTGGTCCAACATCAGCAAGTTGTTTGGCATTGTAGATATTTTCTACATGAGCAACAATTATGTGTGTGTGTGTGTGTGTGTGTGTGTGTGTGTGTGTGTGTGTGTGTGTGTGTGTGTGTGTAGCAGTGTTTGTATAGGGAGTTTTATCAGACAGGCAGTAATGGCTCATTTATATACATTGCTATTAGCATACTGCCGAGGGCTGCAATTCCTTTATCTCCCCCTTCCTCTCAGCCACACTGCCCCCCCTTCCTCTGATTTGGGCTCCCAGTGCTAAAAAGGGACTTCCAAGCTGAATGCCTTTTTGCAGGCATTCACACAACCAAGTCGCTAATGTGATTGGAAGGGATGGCGAAGCTGTGATTTACTAGAAGGCTGGAGAGCCAATCAGATTGAGTAGAGAGGGAGGAAGGGGTTGGGTTCTGAAATCAGCGACATGGAGGAGACTAGAAAAGAGGGGTGCGGCTCCCCGTTCTCTCTTTCGCTCTCTCTCGCTCTCTCTCTCTCTCTCTTCTCTGCCTCTCTCTGTCTCTGTTCCTCTTGGATTCAGTATCAGCCTCCTCCTCTGCTGGCTGTCTGAGTAACAGCAGCCGCCAGATCCCAGACAGGTACAGAGAGACAGAGCACGAGGGGATGGTCTGTGGAAAAACAAAGAGCTGAAGATGGAGTGGAATGGGTTTCAGATGGTAAGGAGGCTGCCTTCCACAGTGTGTTCAGTAACGTTAAGGAGAGGGTGCAGTTAGGATGGTGTTTATCAGAGCTAAGGAGAGGGTGCAGTTAGGATGGTGTTTATCAGAGCTAAGGAGAGGGTGCAGTTAGGATGGTGTTTATCAGAGCTAAGGAGTGGGTGGAGTTAGGATGGTGTTTATCAGCTAAGGAGAGGGTGGAGTTAGGATGGTGTTTATCAGAGCTCAGGAGAGGGTGCAGTTAGGATGGTGTTTATCAGAGTAAAGGAGAGGGTGGAGTTAGGATGGTGTTTATCAGAGCTCAGGAGAGGGTGGAGTTAGGATGGTGTTTATCAGAGCTAAGGAGAGGGTGCAGTTAGGATGGTGTTTATCAGAGCTAAGGAGAGGGTACAGTTAGGATGGTGTTTATCAGAGCTCAGGAGAGGGTGGAGTTAGGATGGTGTTTATCAGAGCTCAGGAGAGGGTGCAGTTAGGATGGTGTTTATCAGAGCTAAGGAGAGGATGCAGTTAGGATGGTGTTTATCAGAGCTAAGGAGAGGGTGCAGTTAGGATGGTGTTTATCAGAGCTCAGGAGAGGGTGGAGTTAGGATGGTGTTTATCAGAGCTAAGGAGAGGATGCAGTTAGGATGGTGTTTATCAGAGCTAAGGAGTGAATCAGTGCTCATCTGATTTTATAATATCTTCACAGTAGGATCTTCCATAGGTTATATTGAAAGTATTATATTCCATAGCTCTGACCTAACCAAATATAACTGGCATCACTTGTTAACACAACAAAAACAAAGAACAGTTCTGACTCTTCAAAAAAGTCAAACATTCGGCTTTAATAGATCAATTCAAATTTAATGCTTTGACATAATCTGTCAAATCAGACATGTCAATGTATTAAATACAGGTTATTATTAGTAGTAAAGTGCATCATTCAATGATTGCATTAGCCTGTCTCTAGTAAACTTGCTGTTTTCAAATGGCTGTTGAACATGCACACCCGCACTCGTTTCTGCTGGCTGCCATGATGACCTTTCAGCTGACTTAAAAGATTTGTTGTGTTAAAACTCGCAGATGTTTTCCCTCCTCTCAGAACTCTTGCGGAGCATGTGTTGCAAATATCAATCGTGTTGTCTGCCTCTGAAACGGTGAAAAACTGAGATTGTCAAGGCAATGAAAGCAATATTGGATTCGTATTATCAGCTCTTTTTATCGGCTATAATTTCATTATCGGAATAATTCATAATAATAATAATAATAATAATAATAATAATAATATAAATTTCCCATTATCGGCCGACAATTTATCGGTCCGATATATATCGTGCATCCCAAATAATAATAGTACAGTAAGATCTTCAGTATAGTAATGTAATAGCAATAGTACATCATCAGGATCTTCACCTTAAGTGTAATGTTGATATACAGCATAGGGATGCACAATACATGATAATATACAGTAGTATCTTCACTTGATCACAGAACATCAGGGCTTGGTTTGCCCTGGTACATTGTATTGTATTGGTTTGCCCTGGTAAATTGTATTGTATTGGTTTGGTTTGCCCAGGTACATTGTATTAGTTTGGCTTGCCTTGGTACATTGTATTGTATTGGTTTGGCTTGTCCTGGTACATTGTAGTGGTTTGGTTTGCCCTGGTACATTGTATTGTATTGGTTTGGTTTGCCCTGGTACATTGTATTGGTTTGGCTTGCCCTGGTACATTGTATTGTATTGGTTTGGTTTGCCCTGGCACACTGTATTGGGTTGGTTTGCCCTGGTACATTGTATTGGTTTGGCTTGCCCTGGTACATTGTATTGTGTTGGGTTGGTTTACACTAGGACATTGTATTGGTTTGGCTTGCCCTGGTACATTGTAGGGCTGAACGATTTGGGGAAATATTGAATAGTTATTTTTCGTGCCGATATTGCGATTGCGATTTGTTTTGCGATATAAAATAAATTAAATCAGCTTCAGTTCAATATTCACTGTGCAATAGATTTATAGAACATGGGATGGAGTATTACCACATGTGATAGCATCAAAGTGTTGCCTGCACTAGTTCAATATTCACTGTGCAATAGATTTATAGAACATGGGATGGAGTATTACCACATGTGATAGCATCAAAGTGTTGCCTGCACTAGTTCAATATTCACTGTGCAATAGATTTATAGAACATGGGATGGAGTATTACCACATGTGATAGATTTACTAGTTCAATATTCATGTGGATGGAGTATTACCACATGTGATAGCATCAAAGTGTTGCCTGCACTAGATTTCACTGTGCAGATTTACATGGGATGGAGTATTACCACATGTGATTTATAGAAGTGTTGCATGGGATGGTTCAATATTACCACAATAGATTTATAGAACATGGGATGGAGTATTACCACAATAGATTTATAGAACATGGGATGGAGTATTACCACATGTGATTTATAGAACATGGGATGGAGTATTACCACATGTGATAGCATCAAAGTGTTGCCTGCACTAGGGCTGGGCGATATGACTATATGTATCGTTTTGCGATAGAAAAACGTCTATCGTGATATACAATTCTCTATCGTTTATTTATTGGTCGCCAATTACAGTCTTTACGGCAAGATTGTTTTCGTCATTTCCGTTTTCACACTGCACACGCGCAGGCACAAAATTTGATTCAGAAGACAACACGAACAAACATGGAGGAGCGTGGTATTGAACAGGAGCAGGACCAGCTCGTAGCAAAAAGAGGGGCTAGCTCAATTGTATGGACGTGGTTTGGTTACGAAAAGGCGGACACAGAGCAGAAAATCGTACTGTGTAAAATATGCCGTAGGCCAGTCCCCACAACTGGTTCAAATAAAACTAACTTGTTTTGTCATTTAAGGAAAAACCATGTACGGCAATATGGTGAAAGTTTAAGAATGAGAGCCACAAAGCCTGCTTCAAAGAAACCTGATACTCAAACGTTGACAGAGGTTTTTGCTCGCGGCACTCCTTATGCAAAAGAGTCGCGTAAATGGAAGGAAATAACAACTGCCATTGCGACATATTTGTGCAAAGACATGGCCCCGATTTATACGGTTGAGAAGCGGGGGTTTCGTGACTTGGTGCATACACTCGACCCCAGGTACGCAATGCCAAGTCGAAAATACTTTATCTACACCGAGTTGCCTCGTTTATATGAAGATTGTCGTGCCAAATTGCAGGAGGAAATCCATAGCCAATTTTACTATGCAACAGCAACAGACATGTGGACCAGCAGAACGACACATCCCTACATGAGCCTGACGATCCATTTTATTAAAGATTGGGCACTCTGCAGCCGTTGCTTACAGACGAGCTATTTCCCAGACGATCACATAGGAGACATAATAGCCAAAGGTCTCAGGGAAGCTCACCTCGTCAGTGTCACCACGGATACCACGCCACAAACAATATCCTTGTCCTTCAACTGAATAACTGGACACGCTTACAGTGTTTTGGCCACCGTCTTCATCTAGCCATTGGTGAGTGTCTAAAACAATGTAGGCCCCCCAAAAACACTTTCTAATAATAAACCACATAGTATGACACTTAATGCAGATTTTTATTTTACTGGCACCTGTTCTTTAACCTGGCCTGTAAAGTGTAATATGTTACAAACAATTTGCCTATGTTTAAAATCATAGTGAAAGCTTCGTGACAGTCTCTATTTGCATTAAAAACATTTGACTCATTTACACAGGGAAAAGTATCAAACTTCCCCAAGTGGAAAGAGCAGTTGGTGTCTGCAAGAAGATGGTGAGTGCCTTCTCAAATTCATGGAAGAGAAGACGTAATCTGGCCAAGGCTCAAGCAGAACTGGGATTGCCTGTTCATCAGCTGATCACAGACACCCCTACCAGGTGGGGCTCTCTGCAACAAAGGATAGAAAGGGTCACAGAGCAGGAGAAAGCTCTATCACAGGTCCTCCAAGCTGACAAGAAAATGCGACATCTGGTCCTAACTTGGCAGGACATGGACGTTCTGGAGTCCATTAACAAGGCATTGAGTCCTCTCATGGAATTTACAGATGCCTTGTCTGGGGAGCAGTACACAAGTGTGTCTTACTTGAAACCAGTCCTCCATCTTTTCAATAATGAAGTACTCAAGCCTCAGAATGACGACACTGACCTCACCACGACCATCAAAAAGAAGATTTTGAACTACCTAAATGAGAAGTATGATGACCAGACCACCGAGGAGCTGCTTGACATGGCTTCTCTTGTTGACCCTCGGTTCAAAACTACATACATTAAAGATAACAGGGTGGACTACATGAAAACAAGAGCTACTGCAGAACTGGAGAGCCTAGTTGCTGAACAGGTAGCATCGACAGAGGCCTCCCCCCTTCCATCGGCTGCTGCTGCTAGAGGTGAGCCAGAGGTTCCTTCCAAGAAGCAAAAAAAGAGTTTGAGCAGCTACTTTAAAAAAACAGATGAGACAAGCCAAACAGCCCCTCAGTCAACCAGAGAGTCCATTGAAAAGGAGCTGAACATCTATCTCCAAACAAAGGAGGCTGGTGCAGAGACAAACCCACTGGAATGGTGGAAGCAGCATGAGACATATTCCCCATTAGTGGCCAAGCTAGCAAGTACATACTTGTGCATCCCTGCCACAAGTTCCCCATCCGAGCGGGTGTTCAGTACAAGTGGGAGCATTGTGACATGTCAGAGGTCATGCCTTAGACCTGAGAGAGTTGACCAGCTGGTATTCCTGGCTCACAACCTTTAAAAACTAACATTTTGAACCATTGTTGGCAAATACAATTTTTCTTTGCAGCACTTTAGTAAAAGATTTCTTTGCAGCACTTTAGTTGGTTTTTAAAGCATTTATACTTGAGGAAGTGTTTTGTTTACTTAATTTTATATATTTATTTTTACTTGTGAACCCTATTTTGCTGCTATAAAGTGTTCCATGTTTATATTCTGTGTTTTATAGACATATTTGTTATGCCTGTTATTACGGTTGCACTGTTAAAGACAAAATGTACACAGGTCTATATTTATAATGTATTTCAACTAGTTCTGTTATTACGGTTGCACTGTTAAAGACTAAATGTACACAGGTCTATATTTATAATGTATTTCAACTAGTTCTGTTATTACGGTTGCACTGTTAAAGACTAAATGTACACAGGTCTATATTTATAATGTATTTCAACTAGTTCTGTTATTACGGTTGCACTGTTAAAGACTAAATGTACACAGGTCTATATTTATAATGTATTTCAACTAGTTCTGTTATTACGGTTGCACTGTTAAAGACTAAATGTACACAGGTCTATATTTATAATGTATTTCAACTAGTTCTGTTATTACGGTTGCACTGTTAAAGACTAAATGTACACAGGTCTATATTTATAATGTATTTCAACTAGTTCTGTTATTACGGTTGCACTGTTAAAGACTAAATGTACACAGGTCTATATTTATAATGTATTTCAACTAGTTCTGTTATTACGGTTGCACTGTTAAAGACTAAATGTACACAGGTCTATATTTATAATGTATTTCAACTAGTTCTAAAGGGTTTTATTTGCATGCAAGTTTAAAATAAAAGAATAATAATCAAATATGAGTAAGTACCTGTTCTTTGTCAAGTAGGTTTATATAATGCAATACGTAAAAAAAAATATCTTCCCATGTTGTCCTTTTTGATAAACTGTTGAATTTTCTGAAAATATGGTATATCGGGATATATATCATTATCGGGATATGAAGTGACCTATATCGGGATAGGAAATTTTGGTCATATTGCCCAGCTCTAGCCTGCACTATATTTTAGATATGAATTGGAACTCAGAGGGATTGTACCAAGAACATCAAAAAGTTAAATCTGTCAATTTGATATTTACACACACACACACACACACACACACACACACACACACACACACACACACACACACACACACACACACACACACACACACACACACACACACAGTGAAGCAAACTAAGTTGACAATGTACTTGCTGACAGCACACACATACACACACACACACACACACCCACACACACACACACACACTCCCACAGTGGGCTACCAGCCTGAGGCGTAACAGCTATGCACTGTCCAGGATCAAGGTTGCACATCTATGCTAATCAACTGAGCTGTGTGCTGGGGTTTGAACCTAACCTAACCCTAACCCTTTGAACAGGCTACCCTGAACTACAGGAGAGGAGAGTGAGGGGTTTGAACAGGCTACCCTGAACCACAGGAGAGGAGAGTGAGGGGTTTGAACAGGCTACCCTGAACTAGAGGAGAGGAGAGTGAGGGGTTTGAACAGGCTACCCTGAACCACAGGAGAGGAGAGTGAGGGGTTTGAACAGGCTACCCTGAACTAGAGGAGAGGAGAGTGAGGGGTTTGAACAGGCTACCCTGAACTAGAGGAGAGGAGAGTGGTGGTGGAGGTAGAGCATCTGGATTCAAGGCAGAAAGCCGAGGACAGAGAGTTTGCGAGAAAAGGACTGATTTCATTTACAGGAGCAGTGATGATGATCTTAAATGGCAAAAAAGGCAGCTGCATTTGGAATTGTTCTTCAACAAAAAATCTTAATCACTAATACCACAGACATCAACAGAACCCTGGAGTTTGGAACGTTAAAAACCACGAGGGGGCAAAGCATTTTGTAGTGGCAGCTGCAAGATGTTAACTGATTATTTTGAATGCAAAGTTAGTACATGACAAACCAAGAAGCTGTTGTTTTCTTTCTGGCCGAGAACACCCGGTAGTCATCTCAGTATAGTGGTGCAGCTGTAACGGTGTCGTTGTTTGGAAAACCTGCTGTGCTTTTCAAACACATTGCTATATTTGATCTGAAGTCATTTATTTAATCATTTATACCTGAAGCATTTGGATGATAAAAAACTGTTTTTTTCGTTTGACTACTGACCCTGAATTTGAACACCGCATACCATGAGAAATGTTAATTTGTCCCCCTCCCCCCCACTATCAGTCACTAACAGGTACGTGTCACTCCTGCTCTGTACCTACTCTCTCTCTCTTTTCTCTCAGCACCTACCCTATCTTTCATTCTCTCATGCTCTCTCCATCTTTGTTGTTCTCTGTACCTACTCCCTCTCTGCTGGGCTGGGTTTAGTTTGCCAGCGTGGCAGTCCCTCTGAGAAGCGGCAGACATATCATCTTCATTTTTCACTATAAAAACCAAGAGCAGGCAGTCCGTCTGTCTGTCTGTCTGTCTGTCTGTCTGTCTGTCTGTCTGTCTGTCTGTCTGTCTGTCTGTCTGACTGACTGTCTATCTGTCCGTCTGTCTGACTGTCTATTTGTCTGTCCGTCTGTCTAACTGTCCGTCCGTCTGTCTGTCTGACGGTCTATCTCCGTCTGTCTGTCTGACTTTCTATCTCTGTCTGTCTGTCTGTCTGTCTGTCTCTGTGTATGTGTGTGTCCATCTCTGTCTGACTGTCTGTCTGTCTGTCTGTCTGTCTCTCTGTATGTGTGTGTCTCTCTGTCTGTCTGTCTGTCTGTCTGTCTGTCTGTCTGTCTCTGTATGTGTGTGTCTGTCTGTCTCTGTGTATGCTGTCTCTCTGTCTGTCTGTCTGTCTGTCTCTGTATGTGTGTGTCTATCTCTGTCTGACTGTCTGTCTGTCTGTCTGTCTCTCTGTATGTGTGTGTCCATCTCTGTCTGTCTGTCTGTCTGTCTGTCTGTCTGTCTGTCTCTGTGTATGTGTGTGTCCATCTCTGTCTGACTGTCTGTCTGTCTGTCTGTCTCTCTGTATGTGTGTGTCCATCTCTGTCTGTCTGTCTGTCTGTCTGTCTGTCTGTCTGTCTCTGTGTATGCGTTTGTCCATCTCTGTCTGTCTGTCTGTCTGTCTCTGTGTATGTGTGTGTCCATCTCTGTCTGTCTGTCTGTCTGTCTGTCTGTCTGTCTGTCTGTCTGTCTGTCTGTCTGTCTGTCTGTCTGTCTGTCTATGTTTCACACGCTGTGTGTCTGTCTGTCTGTCTGTCTGTCTCTGCCTGCCTGTCTGTCTGTCTGTCTGTCTGTCTGTCTGTCTGTCTGTCTGTCTGTCTGTCTGTCTGCCTGCCTGCCTGTCTGTCTGTCTGTGTATGTTTATGTTTATGAGTGTGTCTCCCTATTATTTGGATGGGTGCCTACGTGTTTGTGTGTGTGTGTGTGTGTGTGTGTGTGTGTGTGTGTGTGTGTGTGTGTGTGTGTGTGTGTGTGTGTGTGTGTTGCAGTGCTGGATTCTCTCCATGGCACCATAGCTGTGATGTTTAAGTACGTTTCAAGGTCGCGGCTGCTGTACCCAGCCACGTACATATTAAACATTCATATTGCTGCTGGCACATCAATTATAGATCCAACATGCAAGTTAACATGCTACAAAATAGCATCAATATACTCTGTATATTGTATACAATGTAAATGAAAAAAACATGTTTCTGTTCATTCTGCTGGGGCATCTCAGTGCTGATGGAGTGAGAGTATGCTCACATGCTGGAAGTCCTTTTTTACTTATATTCTCTCTTGCTCTCTTTTCTCATTTTATTCCTTCTTTTTCATCTTCTGTTTCTCTCTCAGCTCTCTTCGCTGCTGCCCAAGCTAGCATCAACATGCGGATTTAACCCTGCCATCCACCAGTGTATGCTTCCATTGGGTTAGAGTTATCTTATACCTTTAAGCTAGCATCATCAACATGTGGATTTAACCCTGCCATCCACCAGTTTATGCTTCTATTGTACCTGCTATCTACAATAGACCCATTGTTTGGAAACAGACTATACACAGGAGGCTTACGTTTCCAGGTTTTACCTTTCAATAAATTAAGAATATTCTTAAGCTGTATCTACAAAAACAATGAATATTATACAGGTGTACATTACTAGTACGTTACATACTTACAGTGCACAGTATGTTTTACCTGGACGGGGACTGGTATATGACTGGTATTAACTGTTTTAGATAGCTGGGACTGGTATTAACTGTTTTAGATAGCTGGGACTGGTATATGACTGGTATTAACTGTTGATAGCTGGGACTGGTATTAACTGTTTTAGATAGCTGGGACTGGTATATGACTGGTATTAACTGTTGATAGCTGGGACTGGTATTAACTGTTTTAGATAGCTGGGACTGGTATATGACTGGTATTAACTGTTGATAGCTGGGACTGGTATTAACTGTTTTAGATAACTGGGATTGGTATGAACTGTTTTAAATAGCTGGGACTGGTAAATTACTGGTATTAACTGTTTTAGATAGTTGGGACTGGTATATGACTGGTATTAACTGTTTTAGATGGCTGGGACTGGTATTAACTGTTTTAGATAACTATAACTGGGGCTGGTGTATGACTGGTATTAACTGTTTTA
>JAPMUY010000664.1:75000-77500 GCA_026901105.3 Galaxias olidus | reverse complement strand
ATATAGCTACCCAGGTCATACAGTTACCCAGGTCATATAGCTACACAAGGTCATATAGCTACCCAAGTCATATAGCTACCCAGGTCATATAGCTACCCAGGTCATATAGCTACCCAGGTCATATAGCTACCCAGGTCATATAGCTACCCAAGTCATATAGCTACCCAAGTCATATAGCTACCCAAGTCATATAGCTACCCAGGTCATATAGCTACCCAGGTCATATAGCTACCCAAGTCATATAGCTACCCAGGTCATATAGCTACCCAAGTCATATAGCTACCCAGGTCATATAGCTACCCAGGTCATGTAGCTACCCAGGTCATATAGCTACCCAAGTCATATAGCTACCCAAGTCATATAGCTACCCAAGACATATAGCTACCCAGGTCATATAGCTACCCAAGTCATATAGCTACCCAAGTCATATAGCTACCCAAGTCATGTAGCTACCCAGGTCATATAGCTACCCAGGTCATATAGCTACCCAGGTCATATAGCTACCCAGGTCATATTGCTACCCAGGTCATATAGCTACCCAAGTCATATAGCTACCCAAGTCATCTCTTGTTGTTGTTGTTTTTTTATTATTATTATTTTTTTGTAGTTGGTTTGTGAAGGTTTTGTTAATTTATCCTGATGTCTAATATATCACTTGCTTAGCTCTTATCTAGATGATTAAGTCAGGGATGCACTTATGTTCTCTACCTGACTTGTAGTTTTTACCATTATCTTTTTGTAGGCACAAATTTTGTGAGTCGCTTTGGATAAAAGCGTCTGCTAAATGAATGTAATGTAATGTAATCTCTGTCTGAGGGCCGCAGTTCAAACCACTGGGCTTAGACTCTCTATGGTTCATATCTCCACTGGGCTTAGACTCTCTATGGTTCATATCTCCACTGGGCTTAGACTCTATGGTTCATATCTCCACTGGGTTTAGACTCTCTATGGTTCATATCTCCACTGGGCTTAGACTCTATGGTTCATATCTCCACTGGGCTTAGACTCTCTATGGCTCATATCTCCACTGGGCTTAGACTCTATGGTTCATATCTCCACTGGGCTTAGACTCTTTATGGCTCATATCTCCACTGGGCGTAGACTCTATGGTTCATATCTCCACTGGGCTTAGACTCTCTATGGCTCATATCTCCACTGGGTTTAGGGTGAAGTTCACTTCCCACAGCCAAACAGATGTTTCACCAGCCAATGTTTCAGGGTTCAACGGTGAAAGACAATAAAACACAAGAAAATTGTTGTTTAATTTACTACGTTAGAAACATAGAAACATGTCAGAATGATTTATCATTTTGCTTACCAATATTATTGATGGAAAACTAGCAATATGAGATTAACTTTTGACAACATTAATCACTTAGGCTTTGGACTTGTGGACAGCCAAATATAATGTACTACTTTTAATACTAATGGTACAAAAATAATATAGTCCTCTTTTTCTCTTCCTTACTCACACACACACACTCGTTAACTTAGCATGTCTGTTTAGTTACTAGCCCCCAACTAAGTCACTGAGAACAAATTTAGAAATAACAAAATCTACGGATACACATTGTTTCCACTCTGGTCAATCGGCAAACACAGGCGCGCGAACGGCTCCCTTGTTCACTTTTCTTTTCCCCTTGATTCCAGAAGTATAATTCCTTAACATGCATTGTAACATTATTAACTATGTTGTTATAAGTTCACATTAAAACCCCTTTCATACATGCCACATTGCTACGGCTATATACAATCCCTAATATCTGCATTGCAATGACTTGACCCAACCATCATCAAACTATAAAATAATCCAACAGGCAAACAAAACCTTTTGCACCTGTGTGCATTTGGCACATTGGCGGGTGTGAATGTCAGGCCCTGATTCATATAATAAAAGATCGATACTTGGCGTCCGTGTATCGATGCAATATTGCCATGCAAAATATCGTGATACTATGCTGTATCGATTTTATCCCACACCCCTAATATTAAAATTACTACAAAGTGTGTTGATTATTTAATCATTCTCCCCAATGCTTAAACTCTGACAGTAAACTCCACCATGTACACTATAATCAAGTAGACTAAACTATGACAGTAATTGAGTACTAATATGTATACTAATATTCACTTCATTAATTAATCAAGTACATCCGCTCTCTTTGTAGCTGCTGCATTATTTGTGTCAACACCTTCATGTTCATAATCCAGAAGCATGTGCTGCTATCTCCTCCTCTCTATCCGTTGACCCCTATCAAATAGACTATGCCTGTTCTACTCATTTCAGTGTGCTTGTTTGACCCTAATGTTGAACTCTGCCCCCCTGTGTTTAGGGGTCAACTGAGGCACAGTGGCGTCAGGCAGAACTTCCACAGCTGCAGGGCTGGGCAGAGAAGGGCCTCCTGAACCAGCCAAAGATGGTAAGGACATCACAGATTACATTACAGATTACAAGTTACAGATTAAATTATCTTTGCAGAGAAGGGCCTCCTGAACCAGC
>JAPMUY010000664.1:0-67500 GCA_026901105.3 Galaxias olidus | reverse complement strand
TAAACAGCTAAAATAACAAAACTTGTGTCACTGTCCAAATATTTTTGGGCCTAACTGTATATATGCATACACACACACAAACACACATACTCTGTGGGCCTGTGGAGGATGCACACACAGCTCTTAGTGTTATGAGGTGGGTTAGGGTTAGTCTGCAGGTGTAGCACACAGCTCTTAGGGTTATGAGGTGGGTTAGGATTAGTCTGCAGGTGTAGCACACAGCTCTTAGTGTTGTGAGGTGGGTTGGGGTTAGGGTTAGTCTGCAGGTGTAGCACACAGCTCTTAGTGTTATGAGGTGGGTTAGGATTAGGGTTAGTCTGCAGGTGTAGCACACAGCTCTTAGTGTTGTGAGGTGGGTTGGGATTAGTCTGCAGGTGTAGCACACAGCTCTTAGTGTTGTGAGGTGGGTTAGGGGTTAGGGTTAGTCTGCAGGTGTAGCACACAGCTCTTAGTGTTGTGAGGTGGGTTGGGGTTAGTCTGCAGGTGTAGCACACAGCTCTTAGTGTTATGAGGTGGGTTAGGGTTAGGGTTAGTCTGCAGGTGTAGCACACAGCTCTTAGTGTTGTGAGGTGGGTTAGGGTTAGTCTGCAGGTGTAGCACACAGCTCTTAGTGTTGTGAGGTGGGTTAGGGTTAGTCTGCAGGTGTAGCACACAGCTCTTAGTGTTGTGAGGTGGGTTAGGGTTAGTCTGCAGGTGTAGCACACAGCTCTTAGTGTTGTGAGGTGGGTGACTCCTCTCTTCTTAACTCTGTTTATGTTGTTGCCAAATCTTTGATTCCACGAATAAACACATTTACTGTATCGCTGGGGGAAAGGCAGGGAAACTCTGCTAGACATGGCAACTTATTAGATGCAAAAAACTTTTAATGGAATGTATTAAGGAAGTGTTTGTGCATCTGGGCAACCCCACACACTCACTCACTCACTCACTCACTCACTCACTCACCAGACGGAATTGGCTGATGGGAAGTGGGAGAGTCAGGAATTGGATTCTTGTCAGTGAGTCAGGATCACATTTCTGCATCGGCAGCATTTCTGCCCCAGACATGAATGCCTTTGTTTCCATAACAACGCGTCTGGAAATTAAAATGACTTTTCATGTTGCAGTGTGAATTGATTGCATCTGTGATTTTTGGTTTCTTTTTGGTTTCTTAATAAAAAATAAAGAGGTCGTCCTGGGTGCTGTGCTCTCTGGGTAGTGGAGGAGGACCAGGGAAGAGGGTTGTGTTTGCTCATTTAGAACTACAGAGAACCAGGACAGGTTTGTGTTCCCATTCCCACTGTTCTGATCAGGGCCTGAAACTTTCCACCGGCCAAACAGACAATCCACCAGCCAAACAGACAATCCACCAGCCAAACAGACAATCCACCAGCCAATTTTTGGGGTTCAAAATATAAGTGCTGCTTATGTGTTTACAGATAACTGGACTAATTGTGGGGATGCAATGGTGTGCATGTCAATATTATTGCCTGAATTCCCAACTAGCAATATGATTAACTTTTGACAACTGTAGTCACTTAGGCTTTGGTCTTGTAGACAGCCAAATATAATGTATTACTTTTAAAGGGCCCATAATGTAGACAATCATACATTTTTGTTTGATTCATTAGTGTCTATGAAAAACATAAAAAATATTTGAGCACCAAAAAAAATATTATATTTTTATTACTTATTCAAGTGTGCCTCTTTCTTTCCTTCCAACTCACATTTTCAGTGATGAACAAGAGTTTACGCCCATTGCTCATTGACATTCATTAGCTGTGTAATGTTATTGGCTAGGGACAGTAACATTCCGCTGTTGTCATGGCTGCTGCCGGATTAGTTCGACCTTACTTATACTAACTAGCCTAACTATACTATCTAACGAGTCCATGATTGGTCAATTAGATTGAGTTAAATTTTTGACATCACAAATCGCAGCGATTCAGAACAGCTTGTAAAACTGACTATGCTGTGAACTAGAGAAAATGCACAAGGAACAGATTTCACTTTTTCATGTTGTTGGTACAATCCATTTGAGTGATAAAACAACGCTAGACAAAGGAATATTCAAAATCTTACATTATGGTTCCTTTAATACTAACTGTACAGAAATAACAATCACATAATCCTCTTTTTTTCTCTCAAACACACTTCTTAACCAAACTATTCCCAGTGTTCTGAACACTGATCCAAACCATTCCTAGTGTTCCAATCCAAACTATTCCCAGTGTTCTGAACACTCTGATTCAAACCATTCCCAGTGTTCCGGTCCAAACCATTCCCAGTGTTCCGGTCCAAACCATTCCCAGTGTTCCAATCCAAACTATTCCCAGTGTTCTGAACACTCTGATTCAAACCATTCCCAGTGTTCCGGTCCAAACCATTCCCAGTGTTCCGGTCCAAACCATTCCCAGTGTTCTGAACACTCTGATCCAAACCATTCCCAGTGTTCTGATCCAAACCATTCCCGGTGCTCCAATCCAAACTATTCCCAGTGTTCTGAACACTCCGATTCAAACCATTCCCAGTGTTCCGTTCCAAACCATTCCCAGTGTTCCGGTCCAAACCATTCCCAGTGTTCTGAACACTCTGATTCAAACCATTCCCAGTGTTCCGGTCCAAACCATTCCCAGTGTTCCGGTCCAAACCATTCCCAGTGTTCTGAACACTCTGATCCAAACCATTCCCAGTGTTCTGATCCAAACCATTCCCAGTGTTCTGAACACTCTGATTCAAACCATTCCCAGTGTTCTGATCCAAATCATTCCCAGTGTTCTGATCCAAACCATTCCCAGTGTTCTGAACACTCTGATCCAAACCATTCCCAGTGTTCTGATCCAAACTATTCCCAGTGTTCTGATCCAAATCATTCCCAGTGTTCTGAACACTCTGATCCAAACCATACCCAGTCTGACGATGCAAAATTAAGCAGATGTTAAAAAGGAAATGTTAACGGCCTTCTCCCGATTGTCAGACTAGAGGCAGCTTTCAGCACCGTGACATC
This sequence comes from Galaxias olidus, assembly GCA_026901105.3. Taxonomy (NCBI): domain Eukaryota; kingdom Metazoa; phylum Chordata; class Actinopteri; order Galaxiiformes; family Galaxiidae; genus Galaxias; species Galaxias olidus. The sequence continues at coordinate 64,514 of JAPMUY010000664.1, read as the reverse complement.
ATCTACTGTGTGATGCCAGTGTGTGTTTGTGTCTCTCTGTATGTGTGTCTCTGGGTGTATGTGTGTGATACACAGTCACACGCACACATACAGTTTACCGACAAGTCAAAGAAAATAAAGATTCACTGTCATTCAAACCTCTTTAAAACAGCAATGGATCATTTGTGTTTGCGCTTTTAATTGATCATTAAAGTGTGTAGGGTAAGGCATCCATTAGCCATTGTGGTAGCTGTGGGCCATTAGTGTCATGTGGTTTTAAAAGGCTCATCTACTGTAGGCCTTCAAGATTCTATCGTAATGGGGTTGTTGGTGTTAGCTGCTTGTTGTATGCAGATTAGTGACCCCCCCCCCCTCTAAGGAGGGTGTAAGCTGCTTAGTGACCCCCCCCCCCTCTAAGGAGGGTGTATGCTGCTTAGTGACCCCCCCCCCCTCTAAGGAGGGTGTATGCTGCTTAGTGACCCCCCCTCCTCTAAGGAGGGTGTATGCTGCTTAGTGACCCCCCTCTAAGGAGGGTGTATGCTGCTTAGTGACCCCCCCCCTCCCCCCCCCCCCCCCCCCCCCCTAAGGAGGGTGTATGCTGCTTAGTGACCCCCCTCTAAGGAGGGTGTATGCTGCTTAGTGACCCCCCCTCTAAGGAGGGTGTTTGCTGCTTAGTGACTCCCCCTCCTCTAAGGAGGGTTTATGCTGCTTAGTGACCCCCCCTCTAAGGAGGGTGTATGCTGCTTAGTGACCCCCCCCCTAAGGAGGGTGTATGCTGCTTAGTGACCCCCCTCTAAGGAGGGTGTATGCTGCTTAGTGACCCCCCCCCCACCCTCTAAGGAGGTTGTATGCTGCTATGACCCCCCTCCCTCTAAGGAGGGTGTATGCTGCTTAGCTACCCCCATCTACAGAGGGTGTATGCTGCTTAGTGACCCCCCCCCCCCTCTAAGGAGGGTGTATGATGCTTAGTGACCCCCCCGCTAAGGAGTGTGTATGCAACAATGTTGACTGTCTTATGGTGTTGTCATAGAAACTGACTGTGTGTGTGTGTGTGTGTGTGTGTGTGTTTGTGTGTGTTTGTGGTTTACTTTCAGGACAGAGTCTGGGCTATGGCTTCGTAAATTACATTGACCCAAAGGATGCAGAGAAAGCCATCAACACACTAAACGGACTCCGACTGCAAACTAAAACCATCAAGGTAAAGAGAGAAATGGAAGGAGAAAGGTGATTAAATGAAGGAGAGAGAACAGGGAGTAAGAGAATAAGAATCTAAGAAAGAGACAGATGGAAAAATAGAATTAGAGTGAAAAGGGGGAAAGAGAAGATTATATTTACATGCTTATTAGGGCTGTCAAGCGATAAAAAATGTAATGCCGATTAATCGCATGGGTGTCCATAGTTAATCGCGATTAATCGCAAATTTATCGCACATTTGTATGTTCAAAATTGACCACAAATTTGCCATTTTCATGTTTTTGATATTCTTATCAACATGGGAGAGAAAAAATATGATTGCTTTATGCAAATGGATTTATTATTGGCAATCAATTAACTACACAAAACCAATATTATCCAGAAACCCTCAGAGTACTGCATTTTGCATAAAAAATATGCTCAGATCATAACATGGTAAACTCAAGCCTGCTTAGTTTGACATTACTTAGTATGAGTGTGACCAAGTATCTCACACAATGTAGTGTGTCCAACCATTTTTGAAGCAACGTAAAACAGAGTGAAACAATTCAGGGCCTCATTTATATACGCCACGTACGCACAGAAGGCGTCCGCCACTTTCGACACAAACGTTAGAATTTATTTTAAAAATACATGACGGGAAAGTGTGCGGTCCTCCACGCGCATTTCTACCGATGCGTACGCACTAAACTGGAGAAATTAGAAACTGCAACATCACTGGTAGAAATTTATACTATTGTTTAAAATGTATCAAAATGTTATCTCTCAGATAGGCTAGCACACAGTTGACTGGAGTGCACACACAAAATAACTCATAAAAGCATGATTTAGGATAATACATACAAACGGAGATGTTATTTGTTTTTGTAACATAACCCCTCAAATATGTTGTACAGTTTAATCGGGAATATTAAATTGGATATGCAATTATTAAACACTAGCCTAATTGCATGTTCTGAAGTGTGTTCTCATAAATAATAATGCGAGCAGTAGGACAAACAACGTTTAAACTAACGCCGGTTTGATGACTCAGTCGGGCAGACGAGCGCACGTTTTCATTGTTATCTCATGATTGTTGCGCAGAACTGTCAATCAGGGAAATGACCACACTGAAGATGTCACGCAAATTGGGCAGCCAGTATAAATCAATATTAATTACGGGCGTTTCACTGATTATTCATGGCCAACTATGGGTGGGCGTTAAAAGGGTGAGACAAGACGCTTGACAAGACGCTCGATTTATAACAGGAAATCGGTGTATGACATGAATATTTTTGCGCGCGAGCATTTCTGTTACGTCCGTATGCAACCTTTTGAAGTGAATCCTACGCACAGTTTTATAAACGAGGCCTAGGTGAAGCATTTACCAACATGCTCATGTCACATCTCTTGACAATTTTAAGCCCAAGAAACGATGGATCCAAAAAAAACATGAATTGACAGCGCAACTTCATTCAGCACCAAACAGGCTTAACCAACATTGTTCACAACTAATCCCCAATGGGCTCGCACTAGAGTTCAACTTCACTCAGCACCAAACAGGCTTAACCAACATTGTTCACAACTAATCCCCAGTGGGCTCGCACTAGCGTTCAACTTCACTCAGCCCCAAACAGGCTTAACCAACATTGTTCACAACTAATCCCCAATGGGCTCGCACTAGCGTTCAACTTCACTCAGCACCAAACAGGCTTAACCAACATTGTTCACAACTAATCCCCAATGGGCTCGCACTAGCGTTCAACTTCACTCAGCACCAAACAGGCTTAACCAACATTGTTCACAACTAATCCCCAATGGGCTCGCACTAGCGTTCAACTGAAGCCGAACCAACTTAACTTCATTTCTGCGTTCTGACTAAAACACTTTGTTCTAAAAACACTTTGTTCTAAAAACACTTTGTTCATCGTGTAACAGGTACATTGGTCAGCTAAATGTTCCACTACGTAAGTATCAAAGCTCACACACTTCTTAATAAAACCAGAATGTAATTGTGTCTCACATGGGGAAATATAAAGGCTCGCAAGCGAGATGTTTTGGGGCTAACGCAGTAACAACACTGTCTGCATCAGCTGTGTGCTTGGCTAGCAAATGGTATTTAAGATGAGATGTTTTCCGGTAGTAACTGAATTGAATTGACAATACCTGCAAATAACTTTGATCTAGTCGACAGACCCATTTGGCAGGGTTTGTAGCTGAACTTGCCATTAAAAAATAAAATTTTCTTCATACATTGCTTGCTGGTTGCCATCTGTTTTACGGCTGCGTTAATTGCGTCAAAAGAATTTGTGCTGTTAAAACAAATTTGTGTCAATATCGCATTAGCTTTGACAGCCCTAATACTTATATATTTTATTAAACTATATTCTAGACCTCCAGGCTTTCCACTGTTGTTAAAGGGCCTTTGGCGAATAACACCTGTCTTCAGGGCCCATGTATTCTGGGGTTAGTGTTAGGGCAAATGTTAAAGGGCCTTTGGAGAATAACACCTGTCTTCAGGGCCCATGTATTCTGGGGTTAGGGTTAGGGCAAATGTTAAAGGGCCTTTGGAGAATAACACCTGTCTTCAGGGCCCGTGTATTCTGGGGTTAGGGTTAGGGCAAATGTTAAAGGGCCTTTGGAGAATAACACCTGTCTTCAGGGCCCATGTATTCTGGGTTTCTGCTTTCCACACATTGACTGTCAGTCTTAGTCCGGCTTCCCAACCAAAGTCTGTATGAAGCAAGTGGAGACTAGCACCATGTTACTATTCATAAATAGAGTGTTGGAATAGGTGGAGCTACGGAAATAGCCACGCACAAACCAGGAACAGGCTGTCCTGAAATGGGGTGGGAAAATAGCCACGCACAAACCAGGAACAGGCTGTCTTGAAATGGGGAGGGAAAATAGCCACGCACAAACCAGGAACAGGCTGTCTTGAAATGGGGAGGGAAAATAGCCACGCACAAACCAGGAACAGGCTGTCTTGAAATGTGGAGGGAAAATAGCCACACACAAACCAGGAGAAGTTGTCTTGGAATGGGGAAGGTTTCGTTAAAAAGTGAGTGACGTTTAGAAGTACCAATCAAATGCGTGCCTTCTAAATTGAAAAGCCATGGAGGAGAGAAGACTATTGTGTCAGACACTCACCAGCTCTCCACTTGAGTTTGAAAGAACAAGAGTGACGGACACGCCAGACTAGGGTCTGAGACACTGAGGGGAATGGCTAATAGTCCAGACTAGCGATGTCACGATACCAGAAATTTAGTAGTCAATACCAATACCAGTGAAATTCCACGATTCTCGATACCCAATTTGATACCATGGTCAAAAGAATTTACAATAAATGAAATCCCATATACTTCAACATACCCTCCTTTTTTTAAAACATTGCAAAAAACAACAATGGCATGTAGCCTTCAAGCAAAAAAAATTATAAAAAGAAACAACAATTACAAACATCACAAAAAAGAAAAGTGGCAATTCTATTATGTAAAACAAGCAATATTGTTTTTAATTACTAACAATAATCTTTTAATGATGGCTCATCCTTTCAATTGCAGTACCCGGCTAAGACATGAAAAACATGGAAATAATAAATAGGCCTTTAGAGATATGGTTTCAAAAAGATTTAGCCTGTTACTTTAAGATGTGGCATTGTGGGACCGTGGGGGGTGTATGTGTACTTTCGTTTTCAACTAATGTGGTGGTTCTTGTGCAAACGAATGAATGAGATATAAAAGCTTAGAAGCAAATAAAGAACCAACGTAGACTAGGCTGGCGCTGTCTAAACTAAAGCTAAAGTCTGGAGGACGCGTGACGGGAAAGTACCAGGCATATTTCAAATAAACAACTTATAACATTACAAAAAAGAGGCCTATTTATATACTTATAAAAAGAAACATACGCGCACATTTTATAACACGTCTACACGAGATCAGTCAATTGTTCCCCTGCTGCATTGGGGTGTAAACTACTACAGCTAATTCACGGGAAAAGTTCGATACACAGGGGAGGACCCAGTATACTTCAAGAGAAAGCGAACTTTTCCGGTTTGTTTTGTTTCTTTTTTTCCGATTGCCTATCTATAGGCCTGCTTGTTCGTTTCTGATTTTTGATTTGAGTTTGCGGTAGCTTACAGCAGCAAAGCAAAACCATTTTCGATTGAGCCAAACACTTCGCTACAAAACATTACAGGTGTTTACTTGGGGTTGTTTTAACCTTGGAAAATTTTGCTAGAAAAAATGGGCTACACAGCGTGCCAATGAACAACCAAAGCGACGTCTTTTTGCTGTTTGTTCCCTTACATCACTGCAGCCGGTACCTTCAGTACTGTAGGAAACCAGTACCGTCACGTTTTGAGAATTTTGGCATTGACTTGGTACCCAAGTATCGGTTCTCATGACATCGCTAGTCCAGACTAGGGTTTGAGACACTGAGGGGATTGGCTAATAGCCCAGACTAGGGTCTGAGACACTGAGGGGGATTGGCTAGTAGTCCAGACTAGGGTCTGAGACACTGAGGGGAATGGCTAATAGCCCAGACTAGGGTCTGAGACTAAGGGGAATGGCTAATAGTCCAGACTGGGGTTTGAGACACTGAGGGGATTGGCTAATAGTCCAGACTACGGTCTGAGACACTGAGGGGATTGGCTAATATCCCAGACTAGGGTTTGAGACACTGAGGGGATTGGCTAATAGCCCAGACTAGGGATTTTACGATACCAGAAATGTAATAGTCGATACCAATACCAGCGAAATTCCACGAGTCTAAAACAAAATTTAAGAAATGACTCTCGATACCCAATTCAATACCACAGTAAAAAACTAAGTTATAAATCCCAGTACTTATATGCACCCCTTTATTAAAAACATTCAGGTAATTAGTAAAAATAAACAATTAACATTACAAAAAAAGCAGTGGTATGTAGCCTTCAAGTATTTAAAACAAACAATACTGTTTTACAATTACAAAACATAAAGTTTTATTGATGGCACAATTTCAATTGCAGTACCCGGCCAAGACATGAAAAACATATGGAATAAATAAGTAGGCCTAGGCCCCGCTCGCGCCCTGCTCTGATTGTTTTGGCGTCGGTCCAATTTTTTGCGCGAGCCATGAGCGAACTGATGAAGAAACACCATATTTGAATAAACAGACATGTTACTAAGAATTTAATTAGTCAGTTGTACTTTAACATTGAAGCTACAGAGCTAACTACGCTGCTAACAACTACCTTTTGTTTGTTTTGTTGTGGCCGTTCAGACGGCGTTTAAAACAATACGCTATATCCGCCTAATAAGTGACATAGGGCCTACATGTAGCCTACAGTTGGCAGGAACACATTATGTTATGAATCAATTAGGTTATTTAATTATTCATAATAAAGATCAGCTCTAAATGCGGTAACAAAAGTGCACAGGGACATAAATACTCGCTAACCGCCGCGGAGAAATTAGGTTCTGGTAGACACAGCCTCGCGCCAGTTTCGGGGCCCTTTCGGCGCTTCGCAGCCAGTGGACACCCGGCGTTAGGGGTGGTGACTCGGGGGTCCTTTTAGCGTTGGCCTGCAAAGCGCCCTGCGAACGAACAACAAAAGTGACGTCTTTTTGCTGGTGTTTGTTCGCTTACATAATATATCTTTAATTGCGGGTCAGTACCTATGGTACTGTAGAAAACAAGTACAGTCAAAAAAATTTTATTTTGGCATCGATTTGGTACCAAAGTATCAGTTCTCGTGACATCCCTAGTCCAGACTAGGTTCTACTGGATAACTACTGTCTATGAAACAGCAATAGTTGTGTTCAATAATAGCTTTAGGTGTATCACACTAAAGTACACTGAAAAAAATGGCACTTTGAACCAACTTAAAAATTTGCTCTAATTCGTTACAAGCACTTTTGTGAGTTTTTCTCAAAGTATATTCATGATTTGGTTGACACCATGAATCTTGCTTTGATGTCAATCAAAATATTGATTTGGCCAAAGACAGAAATGTACATTCACACAACATAATGAGAGCATTCATTCTAAAGATCATACCATTTAGTTTTACTTTGAGAAAAACTAAACAATTAAGTTGCAACAAAGTGCATTCATGAGTTGGTTGAAACCATAAATCTTGATTTGATGTCAATCCATATTGATTTAGCCAAAGACAAAAACTTGCATTCATACTAAGCAGAGAGACCATACACCATATCAATTTTACTTTGTTGCAACTTAATTGTTTTTTTTTACAGTGTATTTATGAGTTAGTTGAAACCTTATGTCTGGCAAAATAAATATTTTTGAACCTTCAACACAAATGTTGTTACAGGTAAGTCAATTAGCCATACATTAATTATTTATACGTTAATCAATAGATTTCTTTTAATAGACTTTAGTCATAAGCCAAAACGTTAATTAGGTCGAAATAATAAAATACACTTTACAACTTAAATTTGAACAAAATAAACAGACAAAATCTAAATTTGCCTTACATAAAAGCAGAATTAGCTTCAGATACAACAAAAAAAACATTGGTTTGTACAGCATCATTCACATTTGCAGTAGTGATATCAGTGCCACAATTTCTGCACCATAAACGTTTTTTTTTTTAAACGTTCTGTAATAGATTATTTCAATCTATGACAGACAATAACAATTAAACAGAGGGAGAAACTGGGCAATGATCAAGTACAATTTTATGGATGAGTACAGAAGTGTATGTCTGTACATAGAGAAATGTTTACGGTCAGTTCAGTCTAAGAACATAGCAAATTCTGAATCATTGACAAGGTTGAAATGAGTATATTAGTCAAAGCTAAACACATCATCCCATTGGTCAAGGGGGAACACGTTACCTATCAGTATTACTAGGGAAATGCACATAGGACAGGTACACATCATTTCATGCTATGGCTAAGACACAAAACTCTAGCCTTCAGTGTCACTCTGACCCTTCCCTCACATCTGAACAATAGCTCAGGCCGGAACATTTGCTAGTACGCCCAAATTTGGCAACCACAATCCACATGTATTTCTTTGATGAATCCAATATTTAGAACTTGACACTCAGACTGCACACTCAGACTGTGTGTCATTTTCTTTAGTTCTATCCCCATGAACATTTTCTGCAGAACATCGAAGGCTTCAAATGTTTCTGTGGTCTCTCCAGAATGTCAGGGCATGTGGTTGGCCTCTCCTCTCCGAAGTCTCTTTACGTTTTTGGCTGGCATTGCATCCTCTGGAGATTTGGACTGAAGCGAATATGCAAGTAATTTACAACACCCGATGCCTTTAAGCTGAGTTCAGTAGTTGCCCATTTCTGTCTTCATCCGCTGTTTTCACCCGTAGCAACCATTGTACGAACCAGGCTTACAGAGGCATGGATGCTTCTTGATTAGTGCTTCGGCAACATCACTGAACTCAGCATCTGTTGAGTAGGCCTTTTACTTGAATATCTCTTTGGATACCTTTCCCAGAATATCTGACTTTGACTCTGTGTCAACATTGTCATGTTTGACCCATACATTGCATTTCCCTTTTCTAACTGCAGTTCAGTGTCATAGGATAATGTTGGTATCGGAAACTCTTTACCACATCTGAATTCTTGTAGAGACAGAGCTGGATGGTGTGGACAGGAGTTCTGTCATCTGATTGAGTAGACATAGACCATAAATCATCACTGACTGTGAGATTAAATCCTTGGCTGCAATCATCAGTTTAGCTCATTATCAATCATTAGCTTCCTGGTGTCATCAGGATTCAGAAGCACTCGCAACTTGACTGGTCTTTTCGCCGTGTCAGTCCATTCTAGAAAAAACAAGAATGAAAACAGTAGTATTAGTTGTCGTACAAGTTTGGCCACAATTTACATTTAATCCATATTCACAAATTATTTGCTTCACAATTCCGATAAAAAAATTCAACATTTCCCATTACATTTTAACTTTAGAAAATGCCCAGTATTTGTGTAATTCCTACTGTTAAGGCCTTATGTTATCTTAAGTTTAATTCGGTGGCTGCAATCATTGTCCTAATAAAATTTTTCAATACATTTTTAAGGATATTTAAAACGGCATGAAATTACTTACAATTTTATGTATTTATTGTTATTGCCTGGTAAATTGAATTTACATTGAGGAGGTGTATAACTTCTTTATTTGTTTTTATGTTATTTAAGTCACGTTGCATAATGCACTTTGTACTATATTAATAATTCAACTGAAATGATTTAAATTATATTACAAACACATTAGTAAGTAGGCCTATACATCACAATAACAAAGAAACACTTTGCATGAGGAATCAATGTAAACAACCTGGTTCAGCTGGCTTTGGCTAACGTGCGCAAAAGTTTGTAAAGCAGACCTCTGTTTATCCTGCCACTAACCATAAACATGTATTTAAAAACATACACTCCCCTTAAGACAACACAATATCGAATTCTTACCTTGTTTAAAAGAGATGTTTTGGACAACAGGCGAACTTCACTTTCGGAGCGAGGTAAACACAGACAACAAAGCCGACAGGAACAAACGTGAGTCACGTGGTCATCACCAATGTAAAAATGTACTTTAGATAAAGGACACTGTCTTTCACCTTCTGTCAGTGCTTCGACTATCAAAACGTGACAGGGACGGAAGTGAGTCAGGTGACCAATCGCACGTCATGTGGTCATCTGAAATGAAAACCTCTGGTTTAAAGTGAAGATACGATTTCGGTTAAAGTAGTCATTCAAGTTGTTATTTCCAACGTAAAAAATAGAGGTTTCAACCAGAAATTATGATTTTGAATTGGACCAATGTAAAAATTTACTTTAGATCAATGACACAGTCGTTTCACTTTTTTCAATGTACAGTGTATGCTTCTCACTTAGATCCAGGCTTTAATCTGGAGCGTTAATGTAATTCATAGTCTCCTAATCTGATGTAATCTGATATGTAGAAACCATGGGATAGGATTAGGACATTGATCTAAATCCCTCTAGATAATAGGGGGTCACTGAGGGTACTAGAATACTCTTCTAGTCCCCTCAGGTTGGGTTCAGCTGCTTTTTCATTCACACATATAAACACATACTCTCACTCACTCACTCACTCACTCAAAAAGACAGCTTTTTAGGGGACTTTGGCAAGGTGTTGGGTTAGGGTTGCTGAGGGTCACTGTGACCTTGTGGGTTGTTGTTCAGGTATCCTACGCCCGTCCCAGCTCCGCCTCTATCCGCGATGCCAACCTGTACGTCAGTGGGCTACCCAAAGCCATGAGCCAGAAGGAGCTGGAGCAGCTGTTTTCCCAGTATGGACGCATCATCACCTCTCGCATCCTGGTGGACCAGGTCACAGGTATTACACAGACACAGACACACACACACACACAGACACACACACACACACACACACACACACACACCATATTACACACACATCAACACACACACAATCCTGAGGCCTGTACTATGAAGGGAGTTTTGACCTCCTCAGATTAAACTTGGAGTCTATTTGTGTCCACTCCAGCCCTAACCCTAACCACAGCATTATAGAGCTTACTATTAAGGGTAACGTTACGTTAACCACGAAGATTACCTGCTTGGAGCAGTTACCATGCATTGTAGTACAGGCCTCTGATCACAGGTATATAAACACATCAATACACAAACACACACACTCACACATCATATCATCAGACACTAACCCTAACCCACAAACATCAACACACACCAACACGTATCACACACAAACCATAACGTCACACACAACATCATCAGACACTAACCCACAAACATCAACACACACCAGCACATATCACACACAAACCATAACGTCACACACCATATCATGACACACACACACACAAACACACACACACACACACTCGCACACACATACTCGCACACACACAGACAGTGTCCGAAATAAACTCCCGGGTAGATTTTACGTTTGGCAAGTACACATCTGAAGGCTGTCCGCCACTCTGGCGGGTAAATGTTTGTACCAAACTAGTATAAAACACTCTTTAGTTTTTAGTCTGTTTTGGTGTCATTTACACTCGCACTGTTTCTGTCTTCTGCTTTCTGTGTCAGACTTTGACACATACACTTACATGCTCAGGCTCAAGCTACTCAGCCCACTGCGTCCCCTCCGGTTGATTCAACACAGAATTCAACGTAGCACCAACTCTAAACTGTCACTCTGCTGCTAGCAACCGGATAATTAACCATCAGGGGTGTAAACTTGTCAACCTTCGGTGAAAATTGTCATGTTATTACAATTCCAAATTCCACTGGTATAACGTTGCTGACATTAGGGCACTGGGACTACTTGTTTAAAGTTACTAACGACGTAATCATTTTGCCGACGATTACAACTATGTTGAACATAATGTTTGCGGTTAGCTCCTGATGGTTCTGTTTACTTTATGCTAACATAATATTTGCAAGACCAATACTGTCATAACCGTGCCGTAATTAAACGCTGCTTTAGGATTTGTTTTGGAACATGAGACCAATTTATGAATGGTTGTTACAGTAACTTAATTATCTAGTTGAGAAGGGGGCCAATGACGAACTCACTGAAAACAACAGAAGCTGAATTCAAGTTACTTTGTGACAGTTTTTCTTTGAGCTGTAGGCTACTGGCTATGATATCTGGAATTGATTAATTGTTGACAATATGTTTTTTTTTTGTTGAAAAAGAAGACTGTCCTCTTGTTCAAGTTTGTATTCAACATAATACGTTATCTCAGTTAAACGTACTGAAACTAACGTGTATATGTGACCCAAAAATGCCATTTATTATTTTGGTTAGTAAAAAATGACTGGCCGGTGGATTTTTTCATCTACCAGTCCCCTTGGACAGTGAGTGAAACATTTAATTTTGGACACTGCACACTGGTGTGGCTTGCCTGTACATATACCCACCTGGGCGTGGCTCGTTAGGACTGATTCCCCCTGGCTTGCCTGTACATATACCCACCTGGGCGTGGCTCGTTAGGACTGATTCCCCCTGGCTTGCCTGTACACCCACCTGGGCGTGGCTCGTTATGATTCCCCCTGGCTTGCCCATATACCCACCTGGGCGTGGCTCGTTAGGACTGATTCCCCCTGGCTTGCCTGTACGTATACCCACCTGGGCGTGGCTCGTTAGGACTGATTCCCCCTGGCTTGCCTGTACGTATACCCACCTGGGCGTGGCTCGTTAGGACTGATTCCCCCACCTGCCAAGTCCTCAGCAGGTAATTAGGGAAGTACCGCCCTTCTACCACTTGGCCCCGCTGTGGCGCAGGTCTGCCACAACACATACCCACACACACTGCACACATACAGTGCATCCAGAAAATTTCCACATTTTGTTATGTTACAGCCTTATTCTAAAATTGATTAAATTATTTTTTTTCCTCATCAATCTACACACAATACCCCATAATGACAAAGTGAAAAACGTTTTTTTGAGATTTTTGCAAATTTATTAAAAATAAATAACTAAGAAAAAACATGCAGATAAGTATTCACAGCCTTTGCTCAATACTTTGTTAATGCACCTTTTGCAGCAATTACAGCCCCAAGTCTTTTTGAATTTGATGCCACAAGCTTGGCACACCTATCTTTGGGCAGTTTCGCCCCTTCCTCTTTGCAGCACCTCTCAAGCTCCATCAGGTTGGATAGGAAGCGTCAGTGCACAGCCATTTTCAGATCTCTTCAGAGATGTTCAATCGGATTCAAGTCTGGGCTCTGGCTGGGCCACTCAGACATTCCAGGTCCTGACCACTTCTTTGTTATCTCGCTGTGTGCTTAGGATCGTTGTCCTGCTGAAAGATGAACCGAGTCTCAGATCAAGAGCGCTCTGGAGCAGGTTTTCATCCAGGATGTCTCTGTACATTGCTGCATTCATCTTTCCCTCTATCCTCACTAGTCTCCCAGTTACTGCCGCTGAAAAACATCCCCACAGCATGATGCTGCCACCACCATGCTTCACTGTAGGGATGGTATTAGCCTGGTGATGAGCGGTGCCTGGTTTCCTCCAAACATGACGCCAGGCATTCACGCCAAAGAGTTCAATCTTTGTCTCATCAGACAGAGAATTTTGTTTCTCCATGGTCTGAGAGTCCTTCAGGTGAATTTTGGCAAACTCTCAGCGGGCTGCCATGTGCCTTTTACTAAGGAGTGGCTTCCATCTGGCCAAATAAAGGCCTGATTGGTGGATTGCTGCAGAGATGGTTGTCCTTCTGGAAGGTTCTCCTCTCTCCACAGAGGAACACTGGAGCTCTGACAGAGTAACCATCGGGTTCTTGGTCACCTCCCCTGACTAAGGCCCTTCTCCCCCGATGCTCACTGACGGCGGCCAGCTCTAGGAAGAGTCCTGGTGGTTCCAAACTTCTTCCATTTACGGATGATGGAGGCCACTGTGCTCATTGGGACCTTCAAAGCAGCAGAAATGTTTCTGTACCCTTCAGATTTGCGCCTCGAGACAATCCTGTCTCGGAGGTCTACAGACAATTCCTTTGACTTCATGCTTGGTTTGTGCTCTGACATGCACTGTCAACTGTGGGACCTTATATAGACAGGTGTGTGCCTTTCCAAATCATGTCAATTAATAGAATTTACCACAGGTGGACTCCAATTAAGCTGTAGAAACATCTCAAGGATCAACAGTGGAAGCAGGATGCACCTGAGCTCAATTTTGAGCTTCATGGCAAAGGCTGTGAATACTTATGTACATGTGATTTCTTTGTTATTTATTTTTAATAAATTTGCAAAAAACTAAAAAAAAACTTTTTCACTTTGTCATTATGGTGTATTGTGTGTAGAAGTTTGAGGAAAAAAATGAATTTAATCAATTTTGGAATAAGGCCGTAACATAACAAAATGGGAAAAAGTGAAGGCATATCCATGCACTGTACACACACCCACACACACCCACACCCACACACAATGCACACACCCACACCCACACACACTGCACACATACACAAACCCTTCCCCTAGTCTCTTAACTTCCGTGATGATATCAAGAGGTGTTTCAAAGGGTTTGGTGTGAGAATTTTTGAGTTGAGATAGAGAATGTTTGCAGCCTCGGTATATGTGTACACACAGAGCACTGCCTGGTATAGCAGTGGGTCCCTGTGAGGAACACACACACACACACACACACACACACCACACGGCCACACACACACACACACACACACACCCAGGCAGTTCAACCCTCTGGAGGATGAAGGAATTGATACTCATTGACTGGCCCTGCCACCCTTTCTGTCTACTAGCAAATTAGACATTTTATCTGACCATACAAACTACCAATAAAATATACTGTATATATATTAGGACATTAATGTTATTAACGGTCCATCTGTTTTAACGCCACGTTTGACGCAGCCAGGTTGCACCTCAGACTGTCCAGGAATCTCAGTGATGCCCTGGACCAAAGTTATTTGCAGGTACTGCCAATTATCTGGGAGGAGATACCCCAGGACACCACAGCGTCGTCTCATTAGGCCTGAGCATGCCCCCCATGACGTTGTCAGGCACGTGGGGGCAATATACAGTACTGAGTACCATTTTGAGTTGCTGCAATGGAATTTCAGCAAAATGGACTAGCCTGCCGCATCAATTTTTCACTTTGATTTTCGGGGTGTCTTTGAATTCACCCCTCTGTAGGTTGATAATTTTCATTTCCATCAAATGATCTGGCATCCTTTCGTTCCTAACACATTACCCAGTCCATATCAGTATAGATATCCAGCATGATTTTTTTCCCATTGAGATCTGATGTGTTTCCAAAGTGTGCCTTTAATTTTTTTGAGCAGTTTATATCAGGACTGTCCAACAATTTAAATTTTTTACCGCGATTAATCGCATGGGTGTCCATAATGATTCGCGAAGTAATTGCAAATGTTTTATCTGCCATTTTATCTGCAAGTTCTAAATACGCTTGTCAACATGGGAGTGGACAAAATATGCTTGCTTTATGCAAATGTGCTGTGCTATGCTGGCCCCACAGGGGGGTTAAGGGGTAGGGGTTAATCCTAAAGTAACATGTTCCCCTCTCTTTGTGCTATGCTGGCCCCACAGGGGGGTTAAGGGTTAACCCTAAAGTAACGTGTCCCTCTCTTTGTGCTGTGTTGGCCCCACAGGTGGGTCCCGAGGCGTGGGTTTCATCCGTTTTGACAAGAGGATCGAGGCGGAGGAGGCCATCAAAGGCCTGAATGGACAAAAGCCGTCTGGTGCTGCGGAGCCAATCACAGTGAAGTTTGCCAACAACCCCAGTCAGAAGACAAACCAGGCGCTGTTGTCTCACGCTCGCCTCACCTAAATCCAATAGAACACCTCTGGGACATTATGTTTCGGTCCATCCAGGTTGCACCTCAGACTGTCCAGGAATCTCAGTGATGCCCTGGTCTAGATCTGGGGACCCCTGCACCACCAGGCTCAGCGGGGGCAATATACAGGTAACCAGGGTTAGGGTTTTGGGTCAATGGAATTTCAGCAAAATGGACCCCTGCACCACCAATTTTTCAGCTTTGATTTTCAGGTGTCTTTGAATTCAGGGTTGTAGGGTTAGGGTCACTTCCATCCCTGGACCCCTGCACCACCAGGCTCAGTATAGATATCCAGCATGATTTTTTTCCCATTGAGATCTGACCAGTGTGTTAATTTTTTTGGTTTATATCAGGGTCCACTAAATTTTTTACCCTTAATCGATGGGTGTCCATAATGATTCCTGCAAATGTTTTATCTGCCATTTTATCTGCTCAGCGCTTCAGGTAACAAAATATGCTTAGGTGCTGTAGGGTCCCACAGGGGACCCCTGCACCACCAGGCTCATGTTCCCCTCTCTTTGTGTAACCAGGGTTAGGGTTAACCCTAAAGGTGTCCCTCTCTTTGTGCTGTGTTGGCCCCACAGGTGGGTCCCGACCACCAAGAGGATCGAGCGGAGGAGGCCATCAAAGGCCTGAATGGACAAAAGCCGTCTGGTGCTGCGGAGCCAATCACAGTGAAGTTTGCCAACAACCCCAGTCAGAAGACAAACCAGGCGCTGTTGTCTCAGCTCTATCAATCCCCCAGCCGGCGCTACCCGGGACCCCTGCACCACCAGGCTCAGCGCTTCAGGTAACCAGGGTTAGGGTTAGGGTCACTACCCTGGACCCCTGCACCACCAGGCTCAGCGCTTCAGGTAACCAGGGTTAGGGTTAGGGTCACTACCCTGGACCCCTGCACCACCAGGCTCAGCGCTTCAGGTAACCAGGGTTAGGGTTAGGGTCACTACCCTGGACCCCTGCACCACCAGGCTCAGCGCTTCAGGTAACCAGGGTTAGGGTTAGGGTCACTACCCTGGACCCCTGCACCACCAGGCTCAGCGCTTCAGGTAACCAGGGTTAGGGTTAGGGTCACTACCCTGGACCCCTGCACCACCAGGCTCAGTGCTTCAGGTAACCAGGGTTAGGGTTAGGGTCACTACCCTGGACCCCTGCACCACCAGGCTCAGTGCTTCAGGTAACCAGGGTTAGGGTTAGTGTTAGGGTCACTATCCTGGACCCCTGCACCACCAGGCTCAGTGCTTCAGGTAACCAGGGTTAGGGTTAGGGTCACTACCCTGGACCCCTGCACCACCAGGCTCAGTGCTTCAGGTAACCAGGGTTAGGGTTAGGGTTAGGGTCACTATCCTGGACCCCTGCACCACCAGGCTCAGTGCTTCAGGTAACCAGGGTTAGGGTTAGGGTCACTACCCTGGACCCCTGCACCACCAGGCTCAGTGCTTCAAGTAACCAGGGTAAGGGTTAGGGTTAGGGTCACTACCCTGGACCCCTGCACCACCAGGCTCAGCGCTTCAGGTAACCATCAGGAGTAATCATGACAGCACCCACAGGTCAGATCAGGAGTAGAAACAGTGTTTACTTTTGATATGAGAGGAGTCCTGAAATATTCTAACTAAAGCATAAATGTGTTGATTGAGTTGCATTATGTAGTTTTACAGAGCATTGTCATGTCTTCCTGTTTAAGTAGTCTATATTGTTACTCACTATCCTGTGACTACAATTCAGACAGTGCAGGGCCAATTCACTAAAAGGTAACGCGACTTTTGCTGATGCTAAACCTGTGCAAATAAGACAAAAAACATGTCATTCACAAAGCACTCAAAGGGTGAAATGCATTGTTATCTTCTCTGCCACGCAAAACATTTCATACTCAAAGGCAATTCAATGTGTTTTACAATAGGCAAGCAGAAAACAATAAAGAAAAAGATCATGAAAAAGAAATAAAAATTATTTTAATTTAGAGAAACAAAATTGCTAAGAGGGAACAATTGCGGCAAACGCAATAGAGAATTTATAGGTTTTTAGTCTGGATTTAAAAGTAGTCAGGCTAGGAGCGAGTCTCAAGATCTTCCAGAAGTTGGTTCCAGCTATTTGTTGCATAGTAACTAAACGCTGATTCACCTTTATTTGTTTTACTTTGGGGACAGTATGCAGACCTGTTTCAGATAACCTGAGGGGTCTAGAAGGTTCATATTGTATTAGCATGTTGGTAATGTATTTTGGCCCTAGATTATTTAGTGACTTGTAGGTGAGCAACAGTATTTTAAAATCAACTCTGACACATGGGGAGCCAGTGTTGTGATTGGAGAATCGGTGTAATATGATCATATTTTGTGGTCTTTGTTAAAAGTCTAGCAGCAGCATTCTGAACAAGCTGCAGTTGTCTAAGCCTTTTTTCGGGGGGGGGGGGGGAATAACCAAGAGAAGACCATTACAGTGGTCCAGCCTACTGGTAATAAATGCATGAATATGTTTTTCCAAGTCTTTTTGTGACATGAGTCCTCTGAGTCTTGCTATGTTTTTGAGGTGATCGTATGCTGATTTTAATACAAAGTAAACTTGGCTGTTGAAATATAGGTCTGAGTCAATGATGGCACCAAGATTTCTAGCTTGGTCCTTAGTTTTGAGTGACATGTACTCAAGGTGTATCCTTTCTCATTAGCACCAAAGATAATTAGCTCAGTTCCTTCCTTATTTAGCTGAAGGAAATTCTGGCACATCCAGTCATTGACTTGAATTCTATAGCCCGGTGGTCTTTGGTGAAAAAGCTATGTAAAATTGAGTGCCATCTGCATAGGTTTGGTAGGCGATATTGTTATTTCACTTAACCTTTGACCTAACGGAAGCATGTAAAGAATGTAAAGCATGTAAAGATTGAATAGTGAAGGTCCCAAAATTATAATACCAAGATATTATTGTAATAATATCTTTTGTAAATTGGTCCTTGAGACAGAGCAAAAAGTGATTGACTGGTAACGTTAGCTAGCTAGCTAATATCAAAGAGTATAGAAGCATGTACATTCTTTGCTACTATTGTCTACAGACAATACCTGGCTAGCTATGATGAAACAGCGTGTTTCCATGTCACGCGCCGATCCTAACCTCACTCATTCCAGATGGGGAGCTGTGAAAAGCATTAACTGTTAATAAGTGCATAATAAAGGCTTTATTAACCTTAATGAGGTATTGTAATCACTTTAGATCCGGTACCTGCAAAAAGCATAACTAACTGTTCATAAGTGTTAGGGTTAGTAAGGGTTGGCCAAGTAAGTAGGTGTACTCACACTTCAGCTAATGTTAATTTTACTGTCCAATTGAAGTCACCAGAATTACTTTTATTAAGCCAAATAAAAACGTTTCACTTACCATGTTGTAGAAAGACCATAAGGTTGGTTTGCCACGTCCAGGCAGCTTCAGTGTTTCATGTGTTCCAATACATTCTAAAATGTTAGAATTAAGTTAAATATTAGAAGCATCTCTTGTTTGTCTTGGTTGTTTATCCCTTGTTCACTGCGTCCACTAGAGAGGGCTACAACCATAGAGATGGAACACGTACTGTGCTCTCTATCGCTGACACTTTCGCTGATTCATTTCAATGGGGGCAAAAATAATAATGAAAAAACTAGATAGTATAAAATTTTCTGAAGAAAATGTGTGCGCCCACTATGCATGTGCTGTATGCCAGTGAGTTGTCTGAATCTTACATTTAAAACTGTATGTATTAGTGAATGTAAACTATTTAAAACAGTGAAACATTTGTATTCTGTATGTTTAATGTAACCTTATAAACAGTATAATTGTATGAAACCGTACACAATCAGACTGGAAGTTAATGAGGCCCCATTTAATATAATACATTTTATACAAAATAAAAATATATTATATATATATATATATATATATATATATATATATATATATAGAAGATGACATAATACATATTTTATATATATACCTGTATATATACAAATATGTAATATTAAATTATAAAATATTTAAAAATATATATGTATGTATGTATAAATGGTGCCAAAATGTGAGACTTCACATGGTTATTCAGAATGCTCTACTGAGTATTTTGATATCATGACCTTAAGTCTACCATTAACAGTCATTGAGCTACAATTTGAACAGAAGTCAATGAGGCTCCATAGACCACCATGCATTTCAGAAATCAAAGTATAAATTATATCAAGATGAAACGTTCCAGCTCTCCTGAGTACAGTGCATCCGGAAAGTATTCATACCCCTTCACTTTTTCCACATTTTATTATGTTACAGCCTAATTCAAAAATGGATTAAATAAAAAACAATTCTCAACATTCTTCATACAATACCGCATAATGACCAAGTAAAAACAGTTTTTTTGAAATTTTTGCAAATGTATTAAAAATAAAATATCACATGTACCTAAGTATTCACACCCTTTGCTGTGACACTCAAAATTGAGCTCAGGTGCATCCCGTTTCCACTGATCATCCTTGAGATGTTTCTACTACTTGATTGGAGTCCACCTGTGGTAAATTCAATTGATTGGACATGATTTGGAAAGGCACACACCTGTTTATATAAGGTCGCACAGTTGACAGTGCATGTCAGAGCACAAACGAAGTTATGAAGTCCAAGGAATTGTCTGTAGACCTCCGAGACAGGATTGTATCGAGGCACAGATCTGGGGAAGGGTACAAAAAAATGTCTGCAGCATTGAAGGTCCCAACGAGCACAGTGGTCTCCATCATTCGCAAATGGAAGACGTTTGGAACCACCAAGACTCTTCCTAGAGCTGGCCGCCCGGCCAAACTGAGCAATCGGGGGAGAAGGGCCTTGGTCAGGGAGGTGACCAAGAACCTGATGGTCACTCTGACAGAGCTCCAGTGTTCCTCTGTGGAGATGGGAGAACCTTCCAGAAGGACAACCATCTCTGCTGCACTCCACCAATCAGGCCTTTATGGTAGAGTGATCAGATGGAAGCCACTTCTCAGTAAAAGGCACATGACAGCCCGCATGGAGTTTGCCAAAAGGCACCTAAAGGACCCTCAGACCATGAGAAACAAAATTCTCTGGTCTGATGAAACCAAGATTGAACTCTTTGGCCTGAATGCCAAGCGTCATGTCTGGAGGAAACCAGGCACTGCTCATCACCTGGCCAATACCATCCCAACAGTGAAGCATGGTGGTGGCAGCATCATGCTGTGGGGGTGTTTTTCAGCAGCAGGAATTGGGAGACTAGTCAGGATCAAGGGAAAGATGAATGCAGCAATGTACAGAGAGATCCTTGATGAAAACCTGCTCCAGAGCATTCTGGACCTCAGACTGGGGCGAAGGTTCACCTTCCAACAGGACAACGACCCTAAGCACACAGCCAAGATAACAAAGGAGTGGCTTTGGGAAAAGTCTGTGAATGTCGCTGAGTGGCCCAGCCAGAGCCCAAACTTGAACCCGATTGAACATCTTTGGAGAGATCTGAAAATGGCTGTGCACCGACGCTCCCCATCCAACCTGATGGAGCTTGAGACGATCTGCAAAGAAGAATTGGAGAAACAGCCCCAAAATAGGTGTGGCAAGCTTGTAGCATCATACTCAAGAAGACTTGAGGCTGTAATTGCTGCCAAAAGTGCTTTAACAATGTATTGAGTAAAGGGTGTGAATACTTATGTACATGTGATATTTTATTTTTGTATTTTTTATATATTTGCTAAAAATTCAAAAACACTTTTTTCACTTTGTCATTATGCGGTATTGTGTGTAGAATGTTGAGGAATTTTTTTTATTTAATCCATTTTGGAATTAGGCTGGAACATAATAAAATGTGGAAAAGTGAAGGGGTATGAATACTTTCCGGATGCACTGTATGTACCTACCTCAATCATGTGTGTACTATTAACGGTCACTGAGCTACAACTTGACTGTAAGTCTTTGTGAGAGGCACTAAAACTGTAAAAACGTCAAAATTATGGGATGTATCAGTATGACTTTTAGTATGTTGACTAACCTGGCCAAGCTGAGTGATACACAGTTGGAACGGTGTTTGTAACATAAAAGCTGACAAAGATGCTCCGTTAAGCATTTTTGATAGTACCTCATACAACCCATAATATTTTCTGCAATTGTTTACATTGTATGATCCAGCATGTCAAGCTGAGCATTTTGATGTATGAACCTGTGTCTCGCATTTTGGATATGGATACAAACCCGATCAATGAGCGCAACGCACGCGTCGCTGCCGTTAAAGCTGCCAGGAGACCGGAGATGAAATACTCAGCAAAATGGATCTTTCACCAAATAAAGGGAGTATAGCATCAACATCCCCGCATTCCATAAATTTTTTAGATAACCACCGAGCCATGAAATGTGAAATAGGCGACATGTTTACAATGGTTGAGCTTTTAAATTTCGAAGTTGTCACATGTGTGAAAAATGCAGAGAGATCAACGATCTTAGGGGAATAATAATCTAGCTCCATAATGAAATAAAGACCTTAAAGCAGTGTAACACACTGCTTAAAGACAATTCCAAGCTTCAAGGACTCTTTAACACAACAATGGCATGCCCAACAAACATGGCTGATTGCAGCACAATACACTCAGCTCCCGGACCATCTGTGATTACACAAAAACAACCTGTGAAACTTTTCACCATCGAGGATTACCCACACCTGTTCCAGTCAACTGAAAAGGGTCGAAGGCTCCGAACCAACTCTGCCTGCTCAACACCTATCGAGCAAAGAAAGGAAAAGGCAACACAAGCGCTCTGATGACCACCTGCCAGCTGACCGGCAGCCGAGGACAAAAAGGCACATTAAACTCTCAGATGACCAGAACCTGCCAGCTCACCGGGAATCGGGGGTGAGGACTTCTAACCGATACAGTGCCCTAAGATCACCATCTCGTTCACCAACCCCACATCCAAAGGACGTGACAACATCTATGTTGGTGATAGGAGATTCCATGGTTAGGGATGTGAAACTCAATTGCCCTAGACTGGGGCGAACAACAGTCCACTCTTATCCTGGTGCACGAGTTAAGGACATAACCAGCCGTCTCCATACTGTTTTGGATAAATATGTGAACGTGCATGACATCATCGTACATGTTGGCTTTTATGATACAGCCGACTGCCAATCTGAAGTTTTAAAGGAAGATTTAAAAAAACTCTTAAACACACTGACTGAAACAACAATTAACATTACAATCTCAGGCCCACTGTCCTGCTACAAGCGGGCCCCTGGTAAATTCAGTCGTCTCGCAGCCCTTAATCGGTGGCTTAAAGCCACCTGTGACACTATGAACATTGGTGACACTATGAACATTGCTTTTATTGACAACTTTGACCTTTTCTGGGAACGTACCAGATTTTTTAAACGGGATGGATTACATCCTTATCAGGCAGTCGGATTCTCTCAAAAAATATGGAAGAGGGTTCTCTTTGAAATCCTACCTTGGAGATTTACACACTCCAGTAGAATACCGAATTCATACAGTTATCCCCCATGAACGTAAACCACAGTATGATAGATACTTTACTTCAACTAGCTACAAAATGCAACAAAAGTAAAATATCAATAATTCGTTGAAAATTAAAGTACTGGGGTCCAACAACTTAAAACAAGTATTGCAGGACAGCTCTGACCGACTAAAAATCGCACTGTTGAATGTTAGATCAATCTCCAACAAAACGTTTTTTATAAACGATCTGATTTCTGACAACAAATTAGACTGTTTTTAACAGAAACCTGGTTAGGATCTGATGGGCCAGCCCTTCTCATTGAAGCATCACCCCCTAATTACAATTTGTCAGACAGTAGGGCCAAGGATTTTATGAACCTCTTACAATCATTAGACTGTACACAACATCTCTCTGGCCCAACGCACAACCGAGGGCACTCCTTAGATTTTGTGATATCTCTGGGACTAGATGTTGGTGTGTCATCTATTAATGATACAGCTATTTCTGACCATTACTGTGTTTTTTTCAATAGTATGTTATGTGTACAGAAAAAACCCACTGAGCGGATGGTCAAAAAGTGTTTCTTAAACGCTTCCTCTGCAGCTGAGTTCTCAGAGCTCATGAACTTATACTAATTCTGAGTTAAAAGAGATTACCTGCGGTGTACTGCAAGGGCCAATTCTTTTCTCGCTTTACATGTTACCCCTAGGACAAATCATCAGGGAACATGGCGTCAAATTTCACAGTTATGCAGATGACACTCAACTGTACATATCTGTTGACTCAGAAGATCCAAATTGTCTTTCCCCTCTAACAAACTGTCTTACAAGCATTAAATCTTGGATGTCCCAGAACTTTCTTAAATTAAATGATAATAAAACCGAGGTTATTGTGTTTGGTCCAAAGTGCCAGAGGGATCCCATTATTGCAAGGTTGGGCCTCTTAAATATACAGTGCACCAGCGAGGCACAAAACCTAGGAGTAATTATTGACTCAGAGCTTTGCTTTGAATCCCATATAAATCTTATTAGAAAGATCTCCTTTTTTCGTCTAAGAAATATATCTAGAGTGCGCCCTTTTCTATCATAAAAAAATGCAGAAAAATTAATGCATGCTTTCATCTCAAGTCGTTTAGACTACTGCAATGCTTTGTTCTCAGGATTATCAAGCAAATCAATTCAAAAGGTTCAGAATGCGGCAGCTATAATTCTTACTGGGACTAAAAAGAGAGAGCACATCTCCCCTGTTCTCTATGGCCTCCACTCCACCTTGGGGAAACGGATTGCTGTTGTTGGACTGGAAACTTGGACCCAACATATTACGACAGACTCGCTCACACAGATCGACACCAGTGACTGGTCAGGGATGGATGCGGCATGTTTTTTGATGGTGGGAGAACACAGGAGTACCCAGAGGAAACCCACACAAACACGGGGAGAACATGCAAACTCCACACAGAAAGGCCCTTGGCTGAGATGGGGTTTGAACCCAGGACCTTTTCGCTGTGAGGCAACAATGCTAACCACTGAGCCACCATGCTGCCGTACTATTATTGAATTGCATCAGATATTGTTCTGCAAGTTGTGATAAACTTTGGAGTTGGAGCGGATCAATTGCCGTATGTTATGGATATCAAAACTAAATGCTGGATATAGGGCTAATGTACGGTGGCCCTGAGAGGCCAAACGCACTGCAACTTAAGAAAACACATGCAAACAGACAAAACACAAGCAAATTAAGAAAACTACATCAATTTGACAACACATGCGCAGCATTTAGAAAACGCGCTGCAAATTCAGACAACACAACACATTACAGAAAGGCAGTGCAAATACAAAAACACAACACATTACAGAAATGCGCTGCAAATACAGACAACACAACGGAGGTCCTTTGTTCTTGTGTTATCCTTATTACTTTTAGGTGTCCTCTGGAAACATTTCCCTTGTGTTGCCTATATTTGAAGTGCGTTTCTGTGATGTGTTGTGTTGTCTGTATTTGCAGCGCGTTTCTGTAATGTGTTGTGTTGTCTGAATTTGAAGCACGTTTCTGCGCATGTGTTGTCAAATGTAGATGTTTTCTTAATTTGCTTGTGTTTTGTCTATTTGCATGTGTTTTCTTAAGTTGCAGTGCGTTTGGCCTCTCAGGGCCACCGTACTATAGAAACGGAATCACTACAAAATGAGATGGGTTTATGATGACTACACTTCGCAAGCCTTTGTAGCACCGTGAGTAGTCTAAACCTGTTGAATCCCGAGTGGCGTATTATGAATGGATCGTTTTCACGCAGTCGATGTTTGGGACTGTGTTTATGTTTGTGCTTGTTATGATTGATATATAGCTGTGTTTCGACAGAGATCGCTAATTACACCGTCGTACTGAATGAGAGTGTCGTGTCACTTTGGCGGATTGTTATTGCAAAGTTGTGAAAAGGCAAATTACGCACTGAATGAAATTAATGCGCTGGTCACTCAAGCAACGTTTCACCAGCCTTCGCATTGAGCAACAATTGCAAAAGATCTGGATGCATTTGAAGAGCTATTTAATTAGTTAAATATGCTCAAATATGCTAAGCTACATGAGAATGTTCAATCAATGCGGTTGAATGACAATGAAAAGCAGGCTTATAAATTGGACTGGTATCAGTCCGAAATTGAAACGTTCAACGTGTATATTGCCTTTAGAGAAATCACTAAAAACAAAAATGTGGCGGTATTTGAAAGCACACCATGAGCATGAACAAACAGCATGTGTAAACGGTATTAGAGCACATGGCCCGAGCCTACACGGCATCAGCCGGACCTGCCAGTGCTGGAATGGAATCGATAGGGTCAATTCTGTGGGCGTAGTTAGGGCGCCAAACATCTACCTAATAATAACAATAACAGTAATAATAAGAATATGACTTTGCAATTTCAATTTGTTAGCGTCACATAACACATTAATTAATTTTAGTTGTTCATCAATATCAAATATACAGTCAGCAGAAAGCTCTTTTGAAGAGTATAGTTTTAAGTCCCGTTTAAAAGAGCCCAAAGTCTGTGGAGCCCTTAGATGGTCGGGCAGGGCATTCCAGAGGTGGGGCGCAGTAGCGAAGGCTCTGTCCCCCATGGAACAGTTTAGTCCTTGGGATGTGGAGGAGCTGGGCATCACTTGACCTAAGTGTCCGGGTGGATTTTTGCTGAGTGAGAAGTTCTTTAATGTAGGGACGGGAATTGCCATAAATGCACTTAAATGTCAAAAGAAGGGTTTTGAATTCAATTCTGTAGGTGATGAGAAGCCAGTGTAGGGAAGCCAGAACGGGGGTGATGTGACTATACTTCCGTACTCTTACCATGATCCTGGCAGAGATCCCAATATATAGCGCATTACGGTAGTCCAGCCTTGAGCTGACTACATGGATGAGCTTCTCAGCATCTGGCATAGTTAGGGTTGGACAAAGTTTAGAATTATATACTTACAACCACTAGATTTACATGTGGTTTAAAGAATTACAACCACTAGATTTTTATAAGTATAATATGAATACATTTTCTTTATTATTTCTGTGTCCAAAAGGGACAAGATCTTTCCAAGTGTGACAAATTGCCTCACACTATTCTGCTTTTGCTAATCTTCATTCTGCCTTTCTTCATTCTCCCTTTGCAAATCTTCACTCCACACGCACGTTTTGTCAGTGAAATTTTGCTTAGCAGTGACTGACTAAAACATTCGATTCCAAATTAAGTTCTTGTCTGATTGGTTAAATATTGAATAAACTGTTAACGAACCCAGGAGAGGGTCAAGACATTTTGACCAATTTGTATTGAATTGGAGAGCAACGGAAAGTGCTGGCTTCAACAGGAAAATGTATTTGCTGTCTAACTGGGACTTAATAGTTCATTTGAGACAATAATTTGATTTGGGCTGACCAATCTGTGCACAAATGTTTTAGTTACTGTAAGGCGAAATATCACTAACAACAATTGCGCGTGGGGAGGGGAAAACAGAAATAAGTTGCAAATCTTCTTTTTTTTTTTTTTTTTTACAGATGGCCACACCATCACACTGAGCACCAAGGAGAGGATTTTTCCTCCTTTCAGTTTGAATATTAAAGTTCCAAAACCATAATGGTCTGTTTACGTTATGTTAATTGGTCAACATCTAAAGCAGTACTGCCGTTTTTACAAATTTTGTGATAGCCATGACTAGTCTGGTAATTATTCCATCCATCCATTTTCCGCTGCTTATTCGGGGCCGGGTCGCGGTGGCAGCAGGCTCAGCAGGGTATTCCAGCCTGGAGGATCCCGAGGCGTTTCCAGGCCAGACGATATATGTAATCTCGCCAGCGTGTTCTGGGTCTACCCCGGGGTCTCCTACCAGTAGGGCGTGCCCGGAAAACCCCCAACGGGAGGTGCCCAGGAGGCATCCTAATCAGATGCCCGTACCACCTCATCTGGCTCCTTTCGACGCGAAGGAGCAGCGGCTCTACTCCGAGCTCCCTCCGGATGACCGAGCTCTTTACCCTATCCCTAAGGCTGAGCCCAGCCACCCTACGGAGGAAACACATTTCAGCCGCTTGTACTCGCGATCTTATTCTTTCGGTCACTACCCAAAGCTCATGACCATAGGTGAGGGTTGGGACATAGACCGACTGGTAAATCGCGAGTTTCGCCTTTCGGCTCAGCTCCTTCTTCACCACGACGGTCCGGTACAACGCCCGCATTACTGCTGATGCTGCACCAATCCGCCTGTCAATCTCACGCTCCATTTTTCCCTCACTCGTGAACAAGAACCCGAGATACTTGAACTCCCTCGCTTGGGGCAGCAACTCACTCCCAACCCGGAGAGAGCACTCCACCGTTTTCCGGCAGAGAACCATGGCCTCAGACTTGGAGGTGTTGACTCTCATCCCGGCCGCTTCACACTCGCTGCAAACCTCTCCAGTGCATGCTGAAGGTCAGTGTGTGAAGAAGCCAACAGAACCACATCATCTGCAAAAAGCAGAGAAGCAATTCTGAGGTCCCCAAACTGGACACACTCCTCCCCCCGGCTATGCCTTGAGATTCTATCCATGAAAATCACAAACAGAACCGGTGACAAGGGGCAGCCCTGGCGGAGTCCAACACCCACTGAAAACGTATTTGACTTTGGGCCGAGTACACGGACACAACTCTCACTCCGGTTACATAGGGACCGAATGGCTCGTAGCAACAGCCCCGGTACCCCATACTCCCGCAGTACCCCCCACAGGACTCCCCGGGGGACACGGTTGTAGGCCTTCTCAAAGTCCACAAAACACATGTAGACTGGATGTGCAAACTCCCATGCCCCCCCAAGCAGTCAAGAACACTCGAAGTGCCATAGTTTTTTAAATCATTTTTATGGTTCCATTGTGGCTGCCAGCACCATTTGCTGTCAAGTTTGAATGAGCAAATAGCTTACATCGTTGGATAATAATATAACCATAATACATGGGATTTAAATAACATAAATTTCAAGTAGCTCAAGGATACT
This sequence comes from Galaxias olidus, assembly GCA_026901105.3. Classification (NCBI taxonomy): domain Eukaryota; kingdom Metazoa; phylum Chordata; class Actinopteri; order Galaxiiformes; family Galaxiidae; genus Galaxias; species Galaxias olidus. The sequence continues at coordinate 36,119 of JAPMUY010000664.1, read as the reverse complement.
GTACAAAGGGAACAAACTAGGGGATTAAAAAACGTTATTGGAGCCATAGTTCCGAATCACAAGGGGAAGGGAATTCCAGAGAATGGGGGCAGCAGTGCTCTGTCCCCCATGGAGCGGAGTCTGGTTTTGCAGGTGGTGAGGAGACCAGTCAGAGGAACAGAGGGTACGAGAAGGCGTGTAGGGTTGGAGGAGATCAGAGAGGTGGGAGCGCCCTAGCAGAGATAGTTAATTAGCCCTAACCCTATTCATTCAGATAATTCTCTTGCTCCTTGTATTGACAGCAGCTTTAGCTAACCCTAACTGAACTAGTTCCAGGAGCATGTAGAAGTTCCTCATTACATTACAATCATTTAGCAGACGCTTTTATCCAAAGCAACTTAAAATAAACAGTGCTTTCAACAAGAGAAGATAAAAAACCACAAGTCAGGTAGATAAGATAGGTGCATCCCCGACCTAATCAAGTGCTTGTTAAACACCAGGATACTAAACTCCTACCAGTGCCCTGACCAGTCACTGCCAATTCAACTGGAGTCGGTCTGTGTGTCCTATGTGTGTGAGCAAGTCTGGCGCAAATTGGCTGGTGTGGTATCACTCAGACTGAGTGTTGTGTTTGATAGCTGTCGGTCCATTCGTAGTTTGTTCTGTGTTATTAATTGGCGACCAATTTGTGTAAAGCGCTTTGAGTATCTAGAAAAACGCTAAAAACTAAATAAAATTAATCGTTATTATTATTAAAACAGGACTGCAAACCTAATATTAACAATTTCTTAGAACAAACAATTGCTTAGTATATCAAATATAAGTCCAAGACAGTTGCGACATATTACATTTAAGAACCGAAATGAGTCGAAACAAATGAGTCTTAAGTTTTTATGGAAAGTGTACAAAGACAATGCAGTCCTATTGTTCGTGGGGAGGTCATTCCACCACTGATGGACAGGGACAGAGAAAAGTTGTGATTGGGGTGCCTGGCTTCCATTTCCACAGAGTGAGGGGGCAACAAGGCAACATCCGGCGACATCCTTATAGTGACAGCAGCTTTAGCTAAACCTAACGGAACTAGTTCTATCACAGTCGATATGTTCGACTCCTCTATGGGAAACGCTCTTAGAGCGCACATCATTCACTGAACACTTATACCACAGCGCTTTGTAATCCACAAGGCTCGTGAGACTTTAAGGGTCACGCGCACCCGCGTCAGCTACTTTATAAATACAGTAGCAGACCCATCTCACTCCAGATTTTCATCATTCAGCCAGGTGTGAACATTGGTGGTATCCTCCTGTCTAGTGAACCTTGTATTTGGTTAACACGCAATTCGGTCTGAGCTTTTTCTTCTTGCAAGCAAGGAGAAGATAATTTCTTACCTTCGGCGTTTTTTCTGTTTTCCGTCGCGCTACTTAACGTAGCATCACAGCAGGCGAGGTTCTATCTCCCGGTGGCTAGCTAGCAAACGGCCTCCTCGGTAGTTTACCACCTGTTGCTTCGGTGACCAGTTAACAGCCTGTTTTCCGTTTTCGAACGTGTGCCTGCTGTTTTTCTTGTTACAGTCGGAGCCCCGGTTAGTATACCCCATTTTGCCTGCGGGGCATCGCTAAACGCTAGGCTACTGCTAAGCTAGTGCCAACGTGGGGGCTAGCTAGCAAACGGCCTCCTCAGTACCTCACCCTCTGCTGCTTTGGTGACCTCGTGGGGTGTTAGCTAACAGCCTGTGCCCCGTTTTCGAACGTGTGCCTTGCCGTTTTCAATCGGTCCGAGTGTGTCGTAAGCGAGGTGGTTAGAGTCTCCCCGTCTTGTCTGCGGGCCTACGGGGTACCTCTAGCTACTTAGCTAGCTACTGCTAAGCTAGTTCCCGGAGCTAGCTAGCTACAGCTGCTTCGTGGTGTCGACAACCTTGCTGCTCTCTGAGCTAGCAAAGTTGTTTGCCTCTACCTGGTTAGCTTGGTTGGCTTGGGCTGTCGCCCCCCCTACCCAGTAGTGGGATGTCGATGTCCAAGGGGGCTAGGAAGAAAAGGCAGGGTGCTGCCGCTCTTCGGCCTGCTGAGGCTGCCCTTCCAACCAGAGACAAGCTTTCCATTGGGGAGCTCTCCCCTCTTCCCTCATGCCTGTCTGTCATGGTGTACAGGTCCCCTGAGAACCTGATGACCATGGCAGACGAGGAAGAGGAAGATGAGGTGCCAGTGTTCCAGCCATGCGCTGCAGGAGCAGTGTCAGCTGGTTCACTGGGGGACACGGACTCGATGACGGACGAGCTCTCTCAACCAGCTGAGGTAGGCTCGTCTCATTACTGGTCCTTATCAACCTGGGAGGCATGCCGCAAGGCGTGCGCCTGCATGGGCATCCCCTGGCAGTCCCCTCCGGAACATCCGGCCCGGTCCTTGATGGATGGTTGCTTCATGCCGGTGGTCTCTCCTCCCCCAAGGAAGTCCATCCCTGTGACTTCCTTTCGGATCTGCGTGCCTCATGGTCTAGACCAGCCTCTGCACATGTGAGAATGAGAACATGTGCACATGTGCCTGAGAAAAAGGCGAAGCCTTCTCACCCCCCGTCCGGGGAGGCGTGGGCTTCACCTGCTCACCCTCCACGTGCTGCCCCCCCAGTTTCTGCTACGCAGGCGCCGGTGGGTTTCCAATCGGTTCGCGCCAAAGAGGTCCCAGTCTGACTTTTCTCGAGGGAAGAGGCAGCTGCCGCCCTGATGCACGGAACAGCCTCTGACCCCGTTGACTACACGGGCAGTCAGGGTCCGGTTCACCACACAGTCACTAAGCACACTGTCTGGGGTGGCACTCCATCCTCAGCCAGCTGCGCCAAGTGTTATTGTTCCCCACCTAAAAAAGTGTTTGTGTTCCCCCCACACTCGGGCAGCCTGCGGGCGCCGAGTGTGCAGGGAAAACATATTAAACACAAAAATAAAGCCTCGGCTGGGTCACACCTCTCCCCTCGGGGTTGTGGGCTCCCTTGCCAGGGCTGCGGCTCAGTGGTGTGCATGCACCACGAGCGCATGGGTGTTACAGACCGTAGCGTGCGGGTACAGACTCCAGATTTGGAGCAGACCGCCTCGGTTTGTGGTGATCATAGAGGCCTCTGTGTCAGACGAGCTCGCCCCTATTCTAGCGGAGGAGATATGCTCTCTCCTGCGGAAAGGGGCTGTGAGATACGTGGCACCGACGGAGGCACACAGCGGGTTCTATTCGCGGTAATTCCTGGTGCGGTGGGGGGGGGGGGGGGGTGTACGCCCTTTCCTGGACTTGAGGCGATTAAACAGCCACTTGACTGTATTCCAGTTCAGGATGCTTGTTTTCACATTTCAGTCCTCCCCGCACACAGGAAGTCGGACTCTCACTGGCACCCCGAACGTTTATGCATGTACACAATTCCCTGGACGATTGGTTATTGTGTGCAGGCAGGAGAGAGGAGGCGATGGAGCACGCCAGTGTTCTCTTGTCCCGTCTAGCCTCCCTCGGTTTCGTGGTGAACCCCAAAAAGAGTTGTCTGGTTCCCTCCCAGTGCGTCATGTTCCCGGGAATAACCATCCGCTCGGCACCGAACTGCGATTTTCTCTCCCAAGACCGCTATACCCTGCAAGGAGGCTGGATTTATCCCTGAGGGTCACCAACCGCTGCTTTTTGGCGCTGGCGGTGTGGCGGGACAGAGCGCTACTCCTGACGTGCACCCTATTGGGCCCTGTAGTACGTAGGCGCGTAGTGACGACAGATGCCTTCCTCACAGGATGGGGGGCGTCTGCAAGGGACGTCCGGTGAGCGGTGTGTGGGATGCGTCTCAACGCTGTCTCCACATCAATCACCTGGAACTGCTCAGTCTTCCTGGTGCTAAAACGGTTTCTCCCGTTGCTGGGCAACCAGGATGTGTTGATCAGAACTCGCTCCTGGGCACTTCACAAGTTGACCAGGCAGCTATTGCTGTGGTGTGCAGTGAACCTGAGGTCGCTCAGGGTGACTCATGTCCCCAGTCACCTGAATACTGGTGCAGACCTTTTCTCCCGGGGAGAAATCCCGCCTGGAGAGTGGCGCCTGCATCCAGAGGTGGTACGAGAGATTTGGTGTCGCTTCAGAGAAGCGTCCGTCGATCTCTTTGCCTCGGCAGCCAGTGCCCCGTGTCGCCTTTACTTCTCTCTACGAGAAGCAGGCGCTCCTCTGGGCGTAGATGCTCTGACGCACGCGTGGCCTGCAGACAGGCTGCTTTATGCGTTTCCCCCTACAGCTTTGATCCCGGCCGTGCTGGCCCGTGTGAGGTCACAGAGTCTGTCGCTGATATTAGTAGCCATACCATGGGCGGCGCATATATATACAACTTGGTGGTGGGGGAGCCTTGGCTGCTTCCGTTGCGCCCGGACTTACTGTCCCAGGCGAATGGCAAGATTTGGCACTAGAACCCACAGAAGTGGTGTCTATGGGCCTGGCCCCTGAAAGGCCGAGGTTGACCACTGATGGGTTACACCCCAAGGTGGTCGCTACTATTCAGAGCGCTAGAGCAGCATCCACCAGGCCTCTGTATAATCTGAGATGGCGCGTGTTCGAGTCCTGGTGCGAAGAGTGGAGTTTTGGTGTCGTTCCAATGTGACCTGGGGAATATCCTATTATTCCTCCAGGGGCTACTGGACAACGGCAGAGCCTTTTCCATGGTTAAAGTTTACCTGGCAGCCTTGTCGGCTTGCCATGTCGGCTTTAAATGGAAAGACTGTTGGCGCTCACGTCTTGCTTCATGAGAGGTGTACGCAGGCTGCGCCCGGTGTCTAAACCACTCACTCCCTCTTGGGATCTCAGGCTGGTTCTGGATGGGCTGTCTCAGGCTCCGTTCGAGCCCATGGAGACTTGCAGTGTTAAGGTGTTGTCACTCAAGACAGCTTTGTTGTTGGCCTTGGCCACCTCCAAGCGTGTCAGTGATTTACAGGCCCTCTCCGTTCATCCTTCCTGCACTCAGTTTGCCCCCGGAGATACCAAGGTGACCTTAAAGCCAAACTCAGCGTTTGTGCCGAAGGTCCTGAGCATGACTTACACCTGTAACTCTATTGAGGTGCTCCGGCTCCGTCCCGACATGGATCCGCACTCCCTGGAGTGTCTGCCCTGTACGCACGCTGCGCTGTTACATGAATAGGTTAAAGGGATTCCATTCCACGGATCAGTTGTCTGTCTCTTTTGCTCGCCCTTTCAAGGGGAAGGCGCTGTCCAAAATCAGACTTGCTAAGTGGTTAGTGCAGGCCAATGGCGCTATGGGACGCGCATCGCCTATGGCCATGCGCGCACATTCTACTCGCGGAATTGCCACAAAGGCTGCCAGGTAAACTTTAACCTCGTGGGCATTTTCCAAGGGTGTCTGTCTCGGACATTTGTGCTGCGGCTAGCTGGGCTACGCCGCACACCTTTGTATCGTGGGACAGATTGGATGTGACGCCGCCCTTTCTGGTGCAGGCGGTGCTTAGTGTGGGTGGTCAGCAGTGAAGGATGGACCTCCGGTCATCAGGGGTTGTTCGATGTTCACGACCTATAGGGCGATGTGGTACAATGTCTCCCATAGAGAGGAGTCGAACGTATCGACTGTAATAGAACTGGGGGTTATGAATTTAACCTAGGTTCTAATAGTGAGACTGCCCCATGGCTGAATGATGACTGGATTAAAATCTCTAGTGAGATGGGTCTGCTACTTTATTTATAGAGTTGCTGACGCAGGTGCGCGTGACCCTTAAAGTCTCACGAGCCTTGTGGATTACAAAGCGCTGTGGTATAAGTGTTCAGTGAATGATGCACGCTCTAAGAGTGTTTCCCATAGAGAGGCGTCTCACTCCTCTCCTTATTAGAACCTGGGTTAAATTCATAACCCCCAGTTCCAGTAGCATGTAGAAGCTCCTTGTATTGACAGCAGCTTTAGCTAAACCTAACTGAACTAATTCCAGTAGCTAAATGGCACCGTAGCTATCTAAAGGTGCTGCTGTCAATACAAAGAGCTTTAGCTAACCCTAACTGAACTAATTCCAGTAGCTAAATGGCACCGTAGCTATCTAAAGGTGCTGTCAATACAAGGAGCTTCTACATGCTACTGGAATTAGTTCAGTTAGGGTTAGCTAAAGCTCTTTGTATTGACAGCAGCTTTAGCTAACCCTAACTGAACTAATTCTAGTAGCATGTAGAAGCTCCTTGTATTGACAGCAGCTTTAGCTAACCCTAACTGAACTAATTCTAGTAGCATGTAGAAGCTCTTTGTATTGACAGCAGCTTTAGTTAACCCTAATGGAACTAGTTTCAGTAGCATGTAGAAGCTCCTTGTATTGACAGCAGCTTTAGTTAACCCTAATGGAACTAGTTTCAGTAGCATGTAGAAGCTCCTTGTATTGACAGCACCTTTAGATAGCCACGGTGCCATTTAGCTACTGGAATTAGTTCAGTTAGGGTTAGCTAAAGCTGCTGTCAATACAAAGAGCTTTAGCTAACCCTAACTGAACTAATTCTAGTAGCATGTAGAAGCTCCTTGTATTGACAGCAGCTTTAGCTAACCCTAATGGAACTAGTTTCAGTAGCATGTAGAAGCTCTTTGTATTGACAGCACCTTTAGATAGCCACGGTGCCATTTAGCTTTGCTCTGAGTGAGGGGGACCAGGCAGGGACATTAGTTCCATTAGGTGAGTCCAGCCATCTGCCACCATTAACCCCACAACCCTTTTTCTCTTGCAGGCTGGACAATTTGCTTAACATGGCCTATGGCGTCAAGAGGTAATTAAACACTTCACTCAATGCCAGATGTCTGTGTTGACCCAATAACTGCTTATCAATGGTCTTGATTTGATGTTTTTATTGTTTTTCATTTACGTTTATTTAAGATGTTTTTAAGATTTAAGATTCTTTGACAAAGATTCTTTGTTGTTGTTTTTGGTCACTTTGCATTCAATATAAAGGTCAGGGTTACCATGGTTTACACTGTTACTTTACATGGTTTTATTTCTCCACTAAAGTTTGTTTTTCTATCAAATAAACCAACAATCCCCAAGGCTAAAAACGTTAAACATTATTTTTTGGTTTATAGGATGTTGTTGATATTTGCTTTATTTGATTATGTTCTTTCTGTTTAATAGCTCTTAATTCCCAGAACTAACACACTCCAGTCCAGTTCGAAAGAATATACCCCTTCATCGTCCAATTGTTTTCCCTTTATCCACACAAAGGGCAATGTAACATAATTCTAAAGTTATTATAAAAAGGTTTGTATGCTTAATCTTAAACAGGTGATCACTCATCATGTTCAACTTGGCCTATATCACGACCACATATTACATATTCTAAGTTATAGTTAGTTTATAATATTGATGGACACACCATTGTTATGTCACTTATATAGGAACATACGAGTGAGAGCATATGTATTATCATGTATGAATGGGAAAGTCAGTAGTACAAGATTAGAATCTAAGATTGGCTTCTAGGTTGAATTAGCGGTTGCCACCTTATTTTCCATATTTAAAATGATATTTTTTGCTAGACATTCTAAGTTTTCAAACGATGACTAGTGATGTGTTAAAAACACAGAGAGAAAGGGAAACACCCACCCACAATCATTATGATCATGCATCAGAAGGGATATTTTTGACTGATCAGGTTAGGATTACACAGATAATGTTTTGACTGATAAGATTAAAATAATGACCGACCGCAAACATGGACAAGTCGATCAGAGCCACATATTTTACACAAGATGAGCAAACTATAACATTAGACAAATATGAAGAATTTAAATATATAGTACAGGCTAAAAGCAACGCAGTTCATGGTGCCAAAGGCAGGGAGGAAAGCTTGTAAAAAACGCAGACCGTGTGAATTTGTGAATTATTAGGTTTATCGCTGCTTGTGGCATTAAGGTCGATCAGACAATAATTACAATTATGTATTCTGATAAGTGAATTTGTCATTAAGATATATTCCTTTGGCATGAAAGTAAATTTTTACCTTATTCTTTCAGCTGCAATTCTGGCAGTTTTAAACGTGTCACTATTTGCGAACCATGCCTGCAAGAGAGATCAATGAATAACGAGAAAATGCGTATCCATGAGCAAATGCAGATGTGATGCATCCAGTGATTGAACTGACCGCCTTACCACAGCACAAGGGGACTGTGCTACAGACCCCGTTTGTTGACGGGTTTTTAAAACGTGTTTTGGGTGAGCGGCTCACCTACCCAGTTGTAAACATTTAGTGAGTGATTGTAAAGGATTATTAGGCTTCTTTTTCTGTGAAGAAATATTAATAGCCTGTTAGTATTTAAAAACACACCAATTCCAGACTGATCATTGAAGAACAAACATTTAATTAAATATATAAAATCTCTTTAATGTATAATGCCAATGAACAGCAATACATAAACAAACAAAAACATATCTTATTTAAAATTTTCGCCACCGTTTATGCCTCCATGATTCTTCAATTCACGCTCCCATCAGTATATTTTGAACGCTCAATCTAACCTAGCTCGAGGGGGTGGACGAAAAGATAAAGTGACAAGCTGAAAGGCAGCGCTACGTTGTTTTGATACTGTGTCAAAAGCACCCCTACTCCGAAGACATTACTTAGGTGGAAAATAATACCTGACGTTTGAAATGAGAATATATTTTGTACAGATCAACTGCATATTCCAATCCGTGGCTGTCAACATTGAATGAGTTGAGTTAGCGTAATCATAGCGTCTGTGGGTTGGGGCAGTAAACGATGTTATGATGTGTGCAGGAGTTTGGCGAGAACTAGCAGCCTTCTCTGTTTGCAAGTTAACGTCCACATGCTGAGTGTGGTTACGCATTGCTCCGGTCTAGTGACTATACTTGCCAGTTAATTCTGACACAGCCCACAATACAACCTTATCCCCCCATTCCAATTTTCTAGACGATCAGAACACTGACAAACTACACTGGTTTTACATGATGTCATCTTTCTTTGTCCCACTTTTTCTTCCTCGTTGGTTTAACTTGCGGGGCGAGCAGTCTAATGTGTTTTGTTTTTTCCCTCTTATTTTTTTGTCCAGCATTGTTAACATTAGTAACGGAAGTTCGTTTTTGAAATAGCAACACTTGACTAGGAAGATACAGTTCAGTGCAAATTATGTCTGTAATTCATATGAGTACATATAATACGTTTAACCGACTAGTATTTCTGGTGCCAAGTAGCAAGGATAGCAACGTTTAACTGACTAGTCGACTAGTTGCGCACATCCCTAGTGCACATACGCATTCGCAGAGTCGACTGCTCATCATGGAATCGATTCCAGGTCTTAGACTGGAATCGGGAATCAACTCGTTTTGGAAAGGATTCCACAGCCCTACTGTTAACTCATTGGAATCACACATACCAACAGACTCTTAATTCACTTGTTGCAGAATTGATGGAATCATACAGATAAATGTACATGATACAAAGTGCTGGCCTAACGTGTCCCGTTTAGACAAGAGTCGTTTCAAAAGAGAGTTGTCTTTAAACGGCTCTGGTTTAGATAGGGTAACCAGAGGCCTATACTAGGTATTACCCCGGTAACGTGGTGAGTAACCTTCATCACGGATAACTTCCCCACTAAGCTATACTATAAAAGGTGGGTAAGATTTACCTAAGGTATGTTGTCATAGCAATTAACGCAGCATCTCTAAACTGCTCTGAGAAGTTTGTTTGTGGTTAACTCGATGTTAAGGGTTCTATAACGCTGAAGTCGGAAAAATTGCGCTGCATACAGCGTTGTAAAACTGCTGGAGTGGACACAACCCTAACCCTAACCCTAACCCTGTCAAACTGCTGGAGTGGACACAACCCTAACCCTAACCCTAACCCTGTCAAACTGCTGGAGTGGACACAACCCTAACCCTAACCCTAACCCTAACCCTGTCAAACTGCTGGAGTGGACACAACCCTAACCCTAACCCTAACCCTAACCCTGTCAAACTGCTGGAGTGGACACAACCCTAACCCTAACCCTAACCCTGTCAAACTGCTGGAGTGGACACAACCCTAACCCTAACCCTAACCCTAACCCTGTCAAACTGCTGGAGTGGACACAACCCTAACCCTAACCCTAACCCTAACCCTGTCAAACTGCTGGAGTGGACACAACCCTAACCCTAACCCTAACCCTAACCCTAACCCTAACCCTGTCAAACTGCTGGAGTGGACACAACCCTAACCCTAACCCTAACCCTAACCCTGTCAAACTGCTGGAGTGGACACAACCCTAACCCTAACCCTAACCCTAACCCTGTCAAACTGCTGGAGTGGACACAACCCTAACCCTAACCCTAACCCTGTCAAACTGCTGGAGTGGACACAACCCTAACCCTAACCCTAACCCTGTCAAACTGCTGGAGTGGACACAACCCTAACCCTAACCCTAACCCTAACCCTGACCCTGTCAAACTGCTGGAGTGGACACAACCCTAACCCTAACCCTAACCCTGTCAAACTGCTGGAGTGGACACAACCCTAACCCTAACCCTAACCCTGTCAAACTGCTGGAGTGGACACAACCCCCTAACCCTAACCCTAACCCTAACCCTGTCAAACTGCTGGAGTGGACACAACCCTAACCCTAACCCTAACCCTAACCCTAACCCTGTCAAACTGCTGGAGTGGACACAACCCTAACCCTAACCCTAACCCTAACCCTGTCAAACTGCTGGAGTGGACACAACCCTAACCCTAACCCTAACCCTAACCCTGTCAAACTGCTGGAGTGGACACAACCCTAACCCTAACCCTAACCCTAACCCTGTCAAACTGCTGGAGTGGACACAACCCTAACCCTAACCCTAACCCTAACCCTGTCAAACTGCTGGAGTGGACACAACCCTAACCCTAACCCTAACCCTAACCTAACCCTACCCTAACCCTGTCAAACTGCTGGAGTGGACACAACCCTAACCCTAACCCTAACCCTAACCCTGTCAAACTGCTGGAGTGGACACAACCCTAACCCTAACCCTAACCCTAACCCTGTCAAACTGCTGGAGTGGACACAACCCTAACCCTAACCCTAACCCTAACCCTAACCCTAACCCTAACCCTAACCCTGTCAAACTGCTGGAGTGGACACAAATATAAAGATTTGTCGGCAGTCGATTAGGTCATTCAAAATGAACACTTGGTTTTACAACATGTAGCCTAAGTGTTAATATACGGTACCTATAGGCTATAAATCTCTTGCAAATTCAAAGTTAGCGTCCAAAAAGTTTTTTTTCCACTACAAAATCCTTTACTTTAACAGTTAAAAAAAATATATTTCAACCTATATGCGTAATCTCAAATGCGCTTTCCACTGTGGTTGCAGCTGATATGATCGTTAGGCTGTATGAATGCAATGACATTCTATGTGCTTTAGGGAGTAGCCCATGTGTAGGCTATCATTTAATAGCCTAATACAAATTGTTTTCACATCTTAGATATATTATTTGATTTATCCTTTCATTTCAATTATATAACAAATGAAACAAGTGTAGTTACGACTTTACTCTCGGCAATGCGCTGCCAAGATTTAGCCATTCACATTTATTTAAACTAGTCATATCCTGACATTATCAACGTTCAAAAATACGGAGCATGAGCCATTGGCCAAAATATCTGCCTACGTTGCTAACCGCACCCCTTTTATGTGAACGCCCCCAACTCCATGGCGTTAACACCGACTAACACACATCTTAATCACCGTTGTAGTACAGTTTAACACCCATTTGGATAATCAGAGTTTGTCAATTCTGAGTTTCCTTGTTAACCTCAAGTTAGATCAGAGTAGTTTAACCTCCATGCGTAGTATAGGCCCCAGATGTCCCGGTTTGTCTGAGATTGTCCCTGTTTCAAGCTGGGTGTCCCGAGTCCCAACAATCTGAAAACCCCTACAATGTCCCGGTTTTCAATTAAAATAATAATATTATAGTTGTTTTCAGCGCTTACATAGACGTGTATCTGTCCCACTCGTTATTACCTAACCCAATCAAAAAACATAAACAATGCACCGCGCATCCCAATTCAACACTGATCCAGTTACACACAGACAAATCAATGTGTGGTCCTCAAGGCTGTTGCTAGGACTCATGCATGTGCAGTACACTAAAGGGTCTTGGGTGTTTGAAAATGTGGTCAGCCTAGGTTTAGACAACGCAGCACGCTAGTGTGCCAGATAATGTGGTCAACCTAGGTTTAGACCTACACAAAGTAGCACGCTAGTGTGCCAGATAATGTTTATGTTTTGCTTGGGTGTTTGAAAATCTGGCCAACCTAGGTTTAGACCTACACAAAGTAGCACGCTAGTGTGCCAGATAATGTTTATGTATTGCTTGGCAACAGCTCCTGTTCCACTCTAGTTTTGTAATGACAGCCTTTGAGACATGTGTTTTCAGTACTTGGAGACATTGTATTTTGTTCCGTGATTTGTTTTTTAATCACTGATGGCATTATAGCCTATGCACTTTTTATTGGAATGTTTATGAGAATTACAACTGTTGGAATAATTAACAGTGAACTGTGAATCCCTGTACAGGAATCCAGGCCATGATATTTTGATCAATCAGGTTAGGATTACACAAATTTTGTTTTAAATGATAAGATAGCTGCAAGTGCCAAATTGAGAGCTGCCCCCTGTCTGTCTGATCACAAGCTGTCAAGACATTGTACCGTACTGTCTAAAGCTATTACAGTAAAATTTCTTAAGATAGTACAAAACTATGTCTAAAGGTTGTCCAATACGCTGTCTGAAGGTACTACAGTACTATGTCTAAATGTAGTATAGTACAGTATCTAAAGGTGGTATAGCACTATATAGTACTCTGCCTGAAGGTACTACAGTAATATGTCTTAAAGTAGTACAATATTATGTCTAAAGGTAATATAGTAATGTGTCTTAAGGTAGGATAGTATTATGTCGATATATAGTATAGTACAGTATCTAAAGGTGGTATAGTAATATGTCTGAAGGCCATTGTCTAAAGGTAGGACTCTGGGCTAAAGGCTTGTGATTAAAGCTAGTACAGTTCTGGTCATCCATGCAGATATTCTGAATGGTGTTAGGCGTTGTTAATCATCCGTGACTGCTCTGATCTGTGTGTCTCCATCCTCTGTCCTTCTCTCAGGTTTTCCCCCATCACTATTGACAGTATGACCAGCCTGGTTGGAATGAACATCCCTGGTCACACGGGTACTGGCTGGTGCATCTTTGTGTACAACCTGTCTCCTGACTCGGATGAGAGCGTGCTTTGGCAGCTGTTTGGGCCCTTCGGTGCCGTCAACAATGTCAAGGTCATCCGTGACTTCAACACCAACAAGTGCAAAGGCTTCGGCTTTGTCACCATGACCAACTACGATGAGGCTGCCATGGCAATCGCTAGCCTCAATGGCTACAGGTTGGGTGACCGCGTTCTCCAGGTCTCCTTTAAGACCAATAAGACACACAAGTCCTGAACCCTCCTTCCAACCCCCGTACTGCAGCATCTCAACTCCACCATGAACACATGCAAACCAACAGACCAACTGTCAAACGTACAAAAATAACTAGAAAATGGCTTATGTTATAACTTTGGACCTATAAGCCAATGTTGCCTAAATATTACACAAATGAAGTGATAAAAATTCTCCATATGTTTTTTGGAAGCCCCTGTGATAAAGCAGGCTTCCCTTTGTTGTGTATTTTTGTTTTCCGTGGTTGTTAAAATTATTTTTCTCTTCTCTATAAATGGTAGCAAATCACCCTTTCCCCCTCTTTCTGCAGAGAAGAGAATGCCATTTTTAGATTGAAACAGTTTCTGTGTTCATTCAGGATTTTGTTTTTAGTATTCTTTATTTTTAATCCGGATGCACTGTCGTTAATGTTCTCCACCTCCCAAACAGAGAGAGAAAGGGGGTATGTTTTAAGTCAGTTCATTATTCATTCATTATAGTCTATACCCCTGTTCCATTTTTAGGAGGGATCCACCCCTTCTGACAACTCGGATGCAGAAAAAGTAAATTTCTAACATAGTTTTTATTTTCTATGGCTTGTCTCCCGAGGGCTGGGGCGCGTGGGAGCGGGCGGGCAGGGGATGGGTAGCCTGACTACACCCTCAGTGATTTCACTACTTAAAATGAACAGGAATAATACTGTTGCCAAAGAGAAAATCTCTTTGCTTTAAAAAAAATCATGCGTTTAGAAAAAAATTATAAAAATAAAGAGAAAGAGGATCTATTTTTATAAATGATAATTAAAAATAATAAGTACTGAAGAATTTTTACAAGAATTTGGATTTGAAAAAAGATGAAACTATTTTGAGGGGCTAATTACGGGAAGGGGGGTGGGGGGACTAGGCCATACCTTGTCCGGATTGTTCTGCCTGGGCGTACCCTGGCTACTCTATAGGGTCAAATGTCATTTGTTCTGCCTGGGCTAAACCTAACCCTGGCTACTCTATAGGGTCAAAGGTCATTTGTTTTTGGGGAGGAGAGTCAAACGTCACAGTGGTTTTGTAGGTAGAGGGTTTTGTCAAAGAGGTGATGATGCAAACAAAGGCAGGTGATCTTGGTCATTTGTGTCCTATATCTCTGATGCGTAATTATTCAGCAGCGATGCCTAAATGGAATGGCTGTCTCGGGCTGATTCCATGTGTCCTTAGCCCGCAGATCCAAGACCCATCGTCCTCTTTGTTCCCATGCTTTTCTCATTACTCAGTAAATAGATAAATACTCATCTATACATTTAAAGTACATATTCATCTCTTGTCTATATAGATTTTTAGCTTGCTCTTCATTTGTGAACTTGCCATTCAGTACAACTTCCTTTTCGAGATCACCAGTAGGTGCTATATGACATTATCCACATATCTTAAATATCCCAGTTTGTTGTTCTGTGTTGTTTAGAGAAAAAATTATATAACTTAGATGTTAGCATTGACTTGAGCTGCTGTTCCTCGTTTCTTGGTTTATTGTCGGCCTTTTAATAATCTGGTATAACCAGGTGACTGTGGGCCTTGTAAGAATCACTAAACACGTTTCTATCTTTAGCTGACCGACTTTCAGGTTACTCGCAAAGTGTGAAACGTTTTGTCAGAATTCGTTAATGATTAGCTAGTTATGTTAGTCTAGTATTTGTCTTTCTTTGTTGTGTACCTATAGATGATATATAAATATATATAGTCGTCTAAATTTGTGTTACTTGAGTTGTCTCTGTTTTGCGTTCAAGCTTGTCTTTTACATATGACAACTAATTATGAAGTGGTGATTCTGTTACTTAGAAACTTTGTGAGGAAAATCCTGTTCAATATGTTGTCATGTCGTTTGTTGGAAAAAAAATAATATTTGGATAAAAATGTTCAGTTATGACTTACTATGGCAGAAGAAACCGAACAAAAACAAAGAATATGATTGTTATTAATTTATTTAAATATTGATCGATTGTTGTACTATTTATTTTTTTATTTACTTAATATTTATATATTGCTTTATTTTTCTATTTATCTATTGTTTTATTTGTTTATTTATGATGCATTTCCTATGGGTTTGTCTGTATAACGGTGTGATTCTGGTTCACTGGGAGAAGGTTTAGGAGCTGAAGGGATCCTGGTTCACTGGGAGAAGGTTTAGGAGCTGAAGGGATCCTGGTTCACTGGGAGAAGGTTTAGGAGCTGAAGGGATCCTGGTTCACTGGGAGAAGGTTTAGGAGCTGAAGGGATCCTGGTTCACTGGGAGAAGGTTTAGGAGCTGAAGGGATCCTGGTTCACTGGGAGAAGGTTTAGGAGCTGAAGGGATCCTGGTTCACTGGGAGAAGGTTTAGGAGCTGAAGGGATCCTGGTTCACTGGGAGAAGGTTTAGGAGCTGAAGGGATCCTGGTTCACTGGGAGAAGGTTTAGGAGCTGAAGGGATTCTGGTTCACTGGGAGAAGGTTTAGGAGCTGAAGGGATTCTGGTTCACTGGGAGAAGGTTTAGGAGCGGAAGGGATTCTGGTTCACTGGGAGAAGGTTTAGGAGTTGAAGGGATTCTGGAGACCAATAGTCCACTGCACTGAGAGAACTTCAGTACATTTGTGCTTCGCACCAATCGATCAAAAGAAAAATATGAAGTCAATGAAAATAAGGAAATAGTCCAGAGGGAGAACTCTTCCCTAAGGACTAGAAACAGTGACTCGCTATGCATAACCTAGCTACTAGTTCAATTTGATATTTATTTTTTCCTTGTATTGTTCAAACAGAAAACGTTGAGTCTTATAGAATGTTTTATTTTGGTAGTATGTGTCCTTTAAAGCCCCTTCGTCCCCTTCCCTCCACTTACAGCCTGTCTAACCCTAACCCTAACCCTTAATCTGGGACCATACTTTATGCAAATATGTGAGTCTAAAAAGCATAATTTTTAAGTTATCAAAGACATTTTTAAAGTGTCTGACTTTTGAGAGGCTAAGACTAATTGAATTTGAAAGGTTTGCTTCAGCCTTGAAGTGAAACACTTACCTCACCTAAGAGTCTGAACTCATACTTTTTTTAAATTTAGATAACAGAATTAAAGATATTGTTACAATGCTTACCAAATGCAATTGTACGTATGTTATTGCTATTAGAAGAGAAACCCCCAGGAGGGGGAAGGAATTGTATATTTTATATACTGTAGTATGATATATATTCTATATTCTGAACGGTTCCAGTAGTACATGTTGCCAACACAGGAGGGAAGTAAAGATGCTTGTTTATGCTCAGACACATGCATCCAATATCTTCATCATCTTCATCCAACAAACTAATCATCTTCTTTCAACCACTTAGGATCTTGGCTCACAAAGCATTCTCTACAGCTGACTGTTGTTCTTCGAAAGAGAAACAAACAAACCTAAATATGTGTTTCGCTACAGATCCAGATATTTGTCCCTCATTTTTTTATTTGTTTGTCTCTCTTTTTAACAAAGTTTAATGAGTTTTGAGGGAGTAAGCGTTTTGTTAGCGAGTTCCTATGTGTACTAACCTCAGACCACCATTCACACCCCCACCCCGTAGCGCGCGCTGCACTGTTGCAAGCGGCGCTTGAATTATGCAATGACCCCAGTAGAATGTGGTTCAGACGTGTGAACCAATTTCCTACATACACGACCTTCGAACTCTTATGATGTGTGCCTGTGTGCCTGTCCAGAAGTTCTGGGTGAGTTTAGAATGAGTATGTGTATGTACTTGTCTGCCTACGTGTGTGTGTGTGTGTGTGTGTGTGTGTGTGTGTGTGTGTGTGTGTGTGTGTGTGTGTGTGTGTGTGTGTGTGTGTGTGTGTGTGTGTGTGTGTGTGTGTGTGTGTGTGCGCGCCACAGGGCTGCGTCAATCTGCTCGATGGCCCTGCAGCTCGTCCCTGTAATGCCTTAGAGATGGCACTCTGCCAGTAGGGTTAGGGTTAGGGTTTTCTAATAAGTGCTTACGGAGGGAAGGTTACAGAAGAAATAGGCTCTACTCCTTGTCTTACTTCAGTTCGCTCCTCCTCAAATTTGTCACAAGAATCTATTAGCTAATATTGGAAAGACAAAAGAATTCAAATTGAAATTGACTGAAGGGCCTCTCACTTGGCTCTGTCAAAACCTCTCCTATCTGTCTTATACTACTTCTCAATCATTAATGATCATCAATGATGATTATTAGAGTTATGAATTGCTATTATTCTAAGTATTCTTATTCTTCTTATCCAATGACTGCGATGAATGACATCATGTTATCCTTGCTAGTTTAGGTCATTTCTGAAACTGGTAACAAAATAGAAAAACCTGCTGTAAATGTTTGTTTTTCTTTTTCATAAAACTGTTGTGTTTGAATTATTTGTACTTTTGAATGTTGGGACAATAAAATGAGGTGTTATGAGTTTGGTTGTCAATTGTGAATTTAAAAGACAGATTGAAAACTCTATATTTTTATATGTTAGATGTGATATTAATGGTATGATGGATGTTATAGAAATGTGGCTATGGGACTATTGACAGGGTTCAGGGTTAGAAGTGTAATGCATGCACTGATAAAGTCTAAAAATCGTACCCGAAAATAAAGAAATAAAATTAATAAAATTTGGTAGGCTAATCAACTGAAGAATGTAACTTATTATTTACCTTCTCAAATTGATTTTAAACTAATTGTAAAACATACGTGTTTGAAAGAAGGAATCTGACCATGGAAATAGGTGTGATGGATAGGAAGTGTGCGGTCCCTTTGTTTGCAAATAAGCAATGACAGTCACCTGGATGAGCGATTCAAAAAGACAGTCCTGCTCAAGACGTAAGTGTGAAAGTTTTGAGACGTATGTGATTGAGCATCACATAATGTGTTCCTTGATTATGTTCTGCTATTTTAATATTATGCAACTAATGGTAGATTGCTAATTATTTCATATTGTTCATTAATTCATATAGATTTCTGAGATAAGTTGGCCGACTAAATCGTAGAGTGCGGGAAATAGCTCTTACTGGCCGTGTTTGATCACCCTTTAAGACAACAGCTCTCACTGGCAGTGGTATCCTTCAAGACATAACAGCTTTCACTGGCAGTGTTTGGTCACCCTTTAAGACATTACAGCTTTCACTGGCAGTGTTTGATTACCAGTGGTGAACCGTACCAATCAGAACTGGGCCTTCGGTACCTCCCACACAAAAAAGAATCACAACAAGAAATAGGCTACCGATCAAGGGCTGTATTTGCAATGTTGATGTAGAT
Organism: Galaxias olidus; assembly: GCA_026901105.3. Classification (NCBI taxonomy): domain Eukaryota; kingdom Metazoa; phylum Chordata; class Actinopteri; order Galaxiiformes; family Galaxiidae; genus Galaxias; species Galaxias olidus. The sequence goes on along the minus strand of JAPMUY010000664.1, from coordinate 17,464 downwards.
ATGCACGCGCGCACACACCGACACTGCCTCTATGCATTGTTCTGATTAGTGGATTTAAAATTATAGGAGGCAATGAGGCTATAATTAATAAATATATTATATAGAAAATATAACAGGCCTAATAGTAACAACTATACCAGTGCAAAGAAAGACCACGTCAAGACGAATTTTTTTTATGCAAAACCAATGTTTGTGCACCAAATTATTAATAAATTATTCAGTCAACAATAATCAAGCATGAATTCTCATGCCTGCAATGCATTCACATTCACACATATTAACCTCACTAACACTTGACCTCCACGCCAAATTCTATAGCAATGACTGTGGCTACCACAGGATGGGGAAAGTTTGGTGGACCGACCAACCAACCGACTGACAAAGCAAAATAGAGGCACTGGTCACTGCTAAAAATAAAAGATCAAATTTATTTAGTGTGAATAGGTCTGGTCAAATTTCTCTCCATCACCATTAATATCAATTCCCTTTTGATACAACACAGCAAAGCCAGCAATACAAAATAGTAATAGTTTTACTGACCTTAGTGATGTTCACTTGAAGATAAAATCCATCCTTCTGTCCTTTTGGATAAATTTGTCAAGAACCCAGTCATGAAGCTGATCCTTTGCTTTAAGATAACTTGCTTTGCAATAGCTATGGAAGCTAACGCTGAGAGTCGGGATTGGCCTGTAGTGTTCCTCGCATATGTTTTGATCCGTTTAAGGGCAAAAAAAGTCCTTTCTACGGATGCAGTAGAGACAGGAATTGTTAACGCTAAACACGTTAGTGCATGTAATTGATGCATGCTGTCACAGAGGTCTTTACACTGGAGAAAAGGAAGTGGTCAGATGGGTTCTTTCCCTGAAAATTGGACATGGAATACATCTCAGACTCTTTTCAGCCATGGCAAGTCAAAGTGCGGCCCGTAGCTGTCTGCCAGGCTTGAGAAGGCAGGTTCAGGGAAGACAGTCTTAAAGCTGGTGAACTTTTGGGGATCCAGAAGGGAAAGGAATGAAAGTTTTTCATGATCTTTAAACCGATTGTCAACTTGATTTAAAATACTGACAATAATGTCTCCATGCAGCTTCTTGTAGTGTGCGCGAGCATCTCTGTGGGCTCCGTCCACTTACCGATAATGTCTCCATGCAGTTTCTTGTAGTGCGCGCGAGCATCTCTGTGGGCTCCGTCCACTTACCTATAATGTCTCCATGCAGCTTCTTGTAGTGCGCGCAAGCATCTCTGTGGGCTCTCCGTCCACTGACCGATAATGTCTCCATGCAGCTTCTTGTAGCGTGCGCGAGCATCTCTGTGGGTTCAACGTCCACTTACCGATAATGTCTCCATGCAGCTTCTTGTAGTGTGCGCGAGCATCTCTGTGGGCTCAACGTCCACTTACCGATAATGTCTCCATGCAGCTTCTTGTAGTGTGCGCGAGCATCTCTGTGGGCTCCGTCCACTTACCGATAATGTCTCCATGCAGCTTCTTGTAGCGTGCGCGAGCATCTCTGTGGGCTCAACGTCCACTTACCGATGTCCCGCACAGTCCCGTCATACATGATCAAAACGGTCCCTCTGCCCTCAATACAAATGCAAAACTCTTCCACCCCGGCCATACAAAACTGCATGTCAAATGATGTGTTCTGTAAAATATCAAACAGCACATCTGCATGGGCAAAAATTTTGTTAAAAGTGTGAAGTATAAAAACAAATTCAAAGTTGCCTAAGTGTGATATGAAGCCTGGTGCACGGTGTATGGCAACATCTTCAAATTCATCAGGGTGCTCAACTATGTATTCAAACAGATCTTTAAGAGCATCCGTCTTTTCGGTGCCACTCCAGGCAGCAGCTTCTTATTTCATCCAGCAGCTTCATTCGTTTCGGTGATGCAGAAAAGAACGCAGCCAGGCCAGAAAGGTGTGCGACGAATATTTTGCATTCTCAAATTTTTGCAACACCTTGACTTTACACCAAATAAAGGGCTAGGGCATAACAGTGTATGAACAGCACCTGTGGAATGTTTTCCTTCACCATAGCTTGAACTATGTCTAGCCCCGAGGCCATAACGGCAACGCCGTCGTAGCACTGGGTTGCAAGTTTGTCCATCCATCCATGTTCCTCCAAGGAACTAAGGACCAGGGCTGCTACGTCTTCTGCCCGTTTGTTTCGGCTCACATCCTCAAATTTGATAAACCTTTCTTTTACACCACTGTCTGTTACAAAACAAAGAACAAACAATAACTGGGCAGTATTGCTAATATCTGAAGTTTAATCCACCATCACAGCTACAAATGGTGCTTTCTTTAGTTTTGTTCTTTTCTGGGATCACCCATCAAATTGTGTCTGGTGGTTCTGGAGTACACTGTTCTGTAGCGTCTGCCAGAGGGGAGGAGTTGGAACAGTCTGTGACCAGGGTGTGATGGATCTGCAGTGATGCTTCCTGCCCGTTTCCTGACTCTGGAGATGTATAAGTCCTGGATGGAGGGCAGGTTAGCACCGGTGATTCTCTCTGCAGTCCTCACTGTCCGTTGAAGTCTGTTCTTGTCCTGTGTGGTGGCCGATCCAAACCACGCAGTGATGGAGGTGCAGAGAACAGACTGGATGATGGCAGTGTAGAACTGGACCAGCAGCTCCTGAGGGAGGTCAAATTTCCGGAGCTGGCGCAGGAAGTACATCCTCTGCTGGGCCTTCTTGACGATCGTGTTGATGTTGGCCGTCCACTTCAGGTCATGGGAGATTGTGGTTCCCAGAAACCTGAAGGTTTCCACTGCAGACACCGTGCTGTTCTGAGTGGTGATGGGGAGCAGTGTTGTCTGGCTCCTCCTGAAGTCCACTGTCATCTCCACAGTTTTGAGCGTGTTCAGCTCTAGGTTGTTCTGACCACACCAGAGGGCGAGCTGTTCAACCTCTCGTCTGTATGCAGACTCATCACCGTCCTGGATGAGGCCGATGACGGTAGTGTCGTCTGCAAATTTCAAGAGTTGAACAGACGGGTCTCCTGAGATGCAGTCGTTAGTGTAAAGGGAGAAAAGCAGTGGGGAGAGCACACACCCCTGTGGGGCTCCAGTGCTGATTGTCCGGGTACTGGATGTGATGCTCCCCAGCCTCACCTGCTGCGTCCTATCTGTGAGGAAGTTTGTAATCCACTGACAGGTGGGAGCTGGTACAGTGAGCTGGGTGAGTTTGCTGTGGAGGATGTCTGGGATGATGGTGTTGAACGCCGAGCTGAAGTCCACGAACAGGATCCTTGCATAAGTCCCTGGAGAGTCAAGGTGTTGTAGGATGTGGTGCAGCCCCATGTTGACTGCATCATCCACTGACCTGTTTGCCCGGTAGGCAAACTGCAGGGGGTCCAGCAGGGGGCCCGTGATGTCCTTCAGGTGGGCCAACACCAGTCTTTCAAAGGACTTCATGACTACAGATGTCAGGGCGATGGGCCGGTAGTCATTTAGTCCTGTAATGGACGTTTTTTGGGGACTGGAATGATCGTGGAGCGTTTGAAGCAAGAGGGGACTTCACACAGCTCCAGTGATCTGTTGAAGATCTGAGTGAAGATGGGGGCCAGCTGATCAGCGCAGACTTTCAAACAGGAGGGTGAGACGCCATCTGGGCCTGGTATCTTCCTGATCTTCTGTCTGTGAAAGAGCCTGCTCACAACCTCTTCATTGGTCTTGAGTGCAGGTGGGGGATCAGACAGGAGGGGGGAGAGGGTAGCAAGTGGAGTGGGGTGTTGTTCGTTGTCCGAGCGGGTGAGGGGTGTGAATGTGGGGTTATCAAATCTACAATAGAACACATTCAGGTCGTCAGCCAGTTGATGGTTCTCTACATTGTTGGGGGATGGTCTCCTGTAGTTGGTGATGTCCTTCAGGCCTCTCCACACTGACGCCGGGTCGTTGGCTGAAAACCTGTTTTTCAGCTTCTCAGTGTAGCTCCTCTTTGCTACTCTGATCTCCCTGGTCAGTGTGTTTCTGGCCTGGTTGTACAGGATCCTGTCCCCACTTCTGTAGGCCTCCTCCTTGGCCTGGCGAAGCTGCTTGAGTTTTGATGTGAACCAGGGTTTATTGTTGTTGCATGTGCAGAAAGTTTTTGTTGGTACACACATATCCTCACAAAAGCTGATGTGGGATGTCACAGTGTCTGAAAGTTCGTCTAAGTCTGCAGCTGCAGCTTCAAAAACACTCCAATCAGTGCAGTCAAAGCAGGATTGTAAATCCTGCTCTGCCTCGTTGGTCCATCTCTTCACAGTCTTTACTACAGGTTTAGCAGATTTAAGTTTCTGCCTGTAGGTCGGTATAAGATGAACCAGACAGTGATCAGAGAGTCCCAGGGCTGCACGGGGGACAGAGCGATAGGAGTCCTTTAATACTGTGTAGCAATGGTCCAGAATGTTTGTCTCCCTGGTGGGACACTTAATGTGCTGTCTGTATTTTGGAAGTTCGTGGCTGAGGTTAGCTCTGTTAAAGTCCCCAAGAATAATGAGCAGGGAGTCAGGAAGGTTTTTCTCCACGTTAGTTATCTGGTCGGCCAGGTGTTGTAATGCATCACTTACACAGGCCAGAGGTGGGATGTAGACACCGACTAGAACGAACGAGGAAAATTCCCGCGGTGAATAAAAAGGTTTGCAGTTTATGAACAAAGTCTCTAAGTGAGGGCTGCATGTTGTCCGTAAAACTGTGACATCTTTGCACCAACCTTCGTTTATATAGAAGCAGATTCCGCCTCCCTTTGTTTTCCCTGATAGCTCCGTTACGCGGTCCGCTCTGAAGAGTTGGAAGCCCGGTAGATGAAGTGTGCTATCGGGGATGTGATCACCAAGCCAGGTTTCAGTGAAGCACAGGGCGGCAGAACTGTGTAAGTCTTTATTTGTTTTGTTGAGCAGTAGCAATTCGTCCATTTTGTTAGCCAGAGAGCGGACGTTCGCCAGATGTAGTGACGGGAGCGCCGTTCGAAATCCCCGCTGCCTGAGTTTAACTAACGCGCCCGCGCGCTTCCCACGTCTGCGTCTCAGGTAAATCCTGGATAGGACTGCAGCTCCTCCGACTAGTAAATCTGTCAGAAAACTGTCCGGTACGTCGAAATTTGGTGAAAAAGTTTGCCTAGATGATAGCCCGATGTTTAAGAGTTCCTCTCTGGTAAATGTGACCAGAGAGTGGGAGCAGGAAATTAAGAAAACAGACAAAAACACGAATAGTACAAGAGAGTGCAGTACCGAGGCTGCTGTCTGCGGCGCCATCTTATTTGTTCTACACAGCGATACTGTTATTAAGTATGCACATAGATACTGTTATTAAGTATACACAGAGATACTGTTATTATTAAGTATTTATATTGACAGAGGTTCTGTTAATAACCGTATTTCTGTGTATACTTAAGTATACATATAGATACTATAGTGGCTTATTTCTTTGTAATCAAAGAATAGCAAAAGGTGCTTCCATCAAAAAGCCACTGTTCAAGCTAGAGTGGAGTTAATGACTCACAATACAACGTATATTTACACACACAGAGATCCAGGGTTGTTGATTAAATAAAAGTAGCATTTATTATGCATTAAGCGTTAAACCAAAAAGTCTTCTCTGTGGAATATCAAAGAGTAAATAAGGTACATTTGAGTTTGCTCTTTTGAGTTAAATCATTTGAGGTCAAAAGCTGTTCCGCTACCCTGTCTAACTAGGATTCTCTCTCTCGCAAGTGCCTTGCCTTTCCATTTAAATAAGAATGGAAATACACAGCGATACTAAGTATCAAATTAATACTAACCCTAACTAACCCTAACCCTAACCCTAACCCAAGTGCCTTGCCTTTCCATTTAAATAGGCACCTCTCCTTACGGATGCGGAATCGATCAAATAATACATTTAATATCCAGATTTTGTACCTCCATAATCTATAACCAATTAGGCCCATGATTCCATAATTTCCATTTCAGTTTTTCTTTATACATTTCATATACTTAGGACAAATCAAATTAAAGCTAATTATGGCTCCAACACTCCGGCCCCTAATTGTTTACGCGATTAGCAAAACATCCATCCATCCATCCATTTTCCGCCGCTTATCCGGGGCCGGGTTGCGGTGGCAGCAGGCTAAGAAGGGTAGTCCAGACGTCTCTATCCCCAGCAACGCTTTCCAGCTCCTCCTGGAGGATCCCGAGGCGTTCCCAGGCCAGCTGAGAGATATAATCCCTCCAGCGTGTCCTAGGTCTTCCCCGGGGTCTCCTCCCAGTAGGGTGTGTCCGGAAAACCTCCAACGGGAGGTGCCCAGGAGGCATCCTAATCAGATGCCCGAACCACCTCATCTGGCTCCTTTCGACGCGAAGGAGCGGCGGCTCTACTCCGAGCTCCCTCCGGATGACCGAGCTCCTTACCCTATCCCTAAAGCTTAGCCCAGCCACCCTACGGAGGAAACACATTTCAGCCGCTTGTACTCGTGACCTCATTCTTTCATTCACTACCCAAAGCTCATGACCATAGGTGAGGGTTGGAAGGTAGACCGACTGGTAAATCGCGAGCTTCACCTTTTGGCTCAGCTCTTTCTTCACCACGACGGTCCGGTACAACGCCCGCATTACTGCTGATGCTGCACCAATCCGCCTGTCAATCTCACGCTCCATTTTTCCCTCACTCGTGAACAAGATCTCGAGATACTTGAACTCCCTCGCTTGGGGCAGCAACTCACTCCCAACCCGGAGAGAGCACTCCACCGTTTTCCGGCAGAGAACCATGGCCTCAGACTTGGAGGTGCTGACTCTCATCCCGACCGCTTCACACTCAGCTGCAAACTGCTCCAGTGCATGCTGAAGCTCACAGTCTGAAGAAGCCAACAGAACCACATCATCTGCAAAAAGCAGAGAAGCAATTCTGAGGTCCCCAAACTGGACACACTCCTCCCCCGGCTACGCCATGAGATTCTATCCACGAAAATCACAAACAGAACCGGTGACCAGGGGCAGCCCTGGCGGAGTCCAACACCCACTGAAAACGTATTTGACTTTGTGCCGAGTATACGGACACAACTCTCACTACGGTTATATAGGGACCGAATGGCTCGTAACAACGGCCCCGGTACCCCATACTCCCGCAGTACCCCCCACAGGACTCCCCGGGGGACACGGTTGTAGGCCTTCTCAAAGTCCACAAAACACATGTAGACTAGATGGGCAAACTCCCATGCCCCCCCAAACAGCCCCGCAAGGGTAAGGAGTTGGTCCACTGTTCCACGACCAGGACGGAATCCGCATTGCTCCTCCTGGATCCGAGGTTCGACAATCGGACGGAGTGTTCTTTCCAACACCCTGGCATAAGCTTTCCCAGGTAGGCTGAGAAGTGTGATACCCCGATAATTGGAGCACACCCTCCGGTCCCCTTTTTTAAAAATGGGAGCCACCACCCCGGTCTGCCATTCCAATGATACTGTCCCCGACTTCCACGGGACACCGAACAGGCGTGTCAACCAAGACAGCCCAACAATGTCCAGAGCCTTCAGCATCTCGGGGCGAATATCATCCACACCCGGCGCCTTGCCACTGAGGAGCTTCCTACCTCAGTGACCTCTGCCAGAGATATGGCTGAGACTTCCCCCCGAGTCTCCGAACTCTGCCTCCTCATTAGCAAAACAATTAGTCAAATTCTAATTAAGGAGCCTAAACAGTTCATACAATATACATTCATGTCATTCATTTTTAACATAAAATTATTATTCCAGACAATTATTATTCCAGAGTCCAAGTATAGGCGTTGTTATCCATAGATGTGTGTATAAAGGTGTCATAGTCAAGTGGTTCAATAGAAAAGAGTTCAGGAGTCAGAGACGTGTCTGTGTGTGTGTGTGTGTGTGTGTGTGTGTGTGTGTGTGTGTGTGTGTGTGTGTGTGTGTGTGTGTGTTCTAAGAGTCAGAGGTTTCTAGCACATGACTCATTGGTGCTTCAAGATGCACCTATTGACTGTAGATTCTCGAAGGCTCAGTCTACTGCTTCCAGGAGTAGACAGAGCTTATTAACAGGTCATTGTAGGACACTGGGTTTGGTTTTCACCAGCACACTTCAAACAAGACCTCTAGGTCCTGAAAAACTTTTCACCACTCAGCCCATGAGCTACAAGTTCCTGGGGGCTGTGTGCACTATGATACTATGATAACAAGATCATTGGAACTGAGGTTACGCCTAGGGTTATTCCACTTACTCCTTTGTTGCGTGAGCGGGAGATATTCCCTAGTCCATCTCCTTCAGAAGAGATCTGCAAGGTATTGTACCTGTTTCCATCTCCGTGCGTAGAGGTCTTCCTTTTTGAATAGTCCTGGTGGCATTATCGGTTTGGTTTTCAGCTGAAGCAGGTGAGGGGCTCTAGATCATTAGGATCACTTGAGGTAGCCGTTATGGGTCTGTCATTCATGATTGCCTCCACCTCACATAGAGTTGTCTGCAGAGTCTCATCATCCAATATTTGTTCCTTCAAGACAGAGTATAGGATTTTCTTTATGAGTCTGATCAGCCTTTCCCAACTCCACCGTGGTGGGCTCCGGCAGGGGGCTTAAAAGTCCATTTCACACCATCTTTGAACAATGCGTTTTGAATCCTTTTATGATCCAATTCCTTTAAAGCTTTCACAAGTCCTTTCTGAGCTCCCTCAAAGTTTGTTCTGTTGTCAGTTCGAATGCTGGTTACTGGTCCTCTCCGGCTTATGAACCTGTGTAGGGCATTGATGCAGGAGGCGGTATCCAAGTAACGGGCCACTTTCAGATGGATGGCTTGACTCACCAAGCAAGTAAAGATTACTCCCAACCGTTTCACGTGAGCTTGGCCTCGCTTCACCTCGATTGGTCCAAAATAATCAATCCCCACGTGTAAAGGGTGGAAGATCTGGAGTGATCCGATCTTCGGGAAGGTCTGACATCTTTTGTTCACTGACCTTTACCTGCATACCCCTGCAGAACACAGCTCCTGATAATCTTTCTGGCAGAGGAGTCGGCACAAAGCCAAAACCTCTGTTGCAATCTGGAGAGCATATGACTTCTCCCAGAGTGTCCAACTTGTTGATGAATATGTTTCAGAATCAGTTTTGCTATGTGAGAATCTTTGGGCAGGATAATCAGATTCTTTATTTCCATTGGCATAGCCATTCTACCTGTCCATCTTCCCACTCTCAAGATGCCGTGGTCCACAATAGGATCTAGTTTACAGAAGGAGCTGTTTCGCCTGATTGTTCTTCCGGTCTCCAGACAGATAAGTTCTTGTTTAAATTTCATCTGTTCAAATCAAATGATGGATTTTTCTGCCTCGTCTAGGTCTTCTATCGACAGACTTTCCGCTCTATATGCCACCTTGAACCGATCAGTTCCTTCATTTGTGACCTCTGAAAGTGTTCGATCCAATACTGGCCTAGTCAATGTTTTTTTCTCCTGACTTAGTGGCAAGAGTAGTCTCTTCAATTTTAATATCCAAGCAACAGCTTTCTTCAGCCTGCTCCATGACGAGTAGTGCTCAATTAGTTTGCTGGTTGGATTCATGTCTACTACTGTTTTATTCACTGTGATGCTTCTCCTCACCTCCTGATCGTCTGAATGGATTGGTTCCAGTCTTTCCGGAATCTTTGGGCATTCTAGCTCCCTTTTCTCCAAGAATTCAGGACCGTTAAGCCATCTTGATATCAGGAATAGTTTCACATGCAATCCACGTCAAGCATCATCTGCTGGGTTATCCTTGGAGCTTACGTGAAGCATCATCTGCTGGGTTATCCTTGGAGCTTACGTGAAGCATCATCTGCTGGGTTATCCTTGGATCTTACGTGAAACATCATCTGCTGGGTTATCCTTGGATCATACGTGAAGCATCATCTACTGGGTTATTCTTGGAGCTTACGTGAAGCATCACCTGCTGGGTTATCCTTGGATCTTACGTTTCGCCATCTGCTGGGGTATCCTCAGATCTTACGTATCGCCACTGTTCCTCTTTGGAAAAGTTGTGGATTACTAGAAATTCTAATAGCCACGTAAGTATAAAATATTTTCTTGGTTGGCTTTACAGAGTTCCTGGAGGATTTGCTTGGCCTTTATTCTGTATTCTTCCAGAGGTTTGCTGATCTCTCCCTTTGGCCACCACAAGAATCTCAGTATGTCCCTGTGATTGTCATGGACTTGTACCTGGTAGAACATAGCTTCAATGTCTCCCATGATTACAATTGGTTCCTGGGGGAACCTGAGCAAGACACCAATGAGGGTGTTCACCAGGTCAGGGCCTTGGAGGAGTTCTCTGTTAAAAGATGTTCTTTTGTATGCTGACGTAGTGTCGAACACCACTCAGCTTACCTTTCCTCTTATGGTAAACACCGTGATGAGGTATATGCCACACCTGACCTTCCTTCTGGTGAAGCTGTTCTTGTGGCACTATCTCCGCGTACCCTTGTTCGATTACATCAGCCATGAAGTCCTTCTACTCCACAGCATAGTTCATGTCTTTCCTGAACCTCTTGAGTAAGTTCGTGGTTCTTTGCACTGCCATATCGCGGTTATCTGGCATGACCACGTCTTTATTGCTAAGAGGTAATGGTAAGTAATGGAGACCATATTGCTGGGTTACTGAGCTCAATTTCCATCAACTTTCGGTCTTCTCCTGACATCTCATTCTTCTCTTAATATTCTCTTTCAGAGAAGTCCTGATTGTACAGTTGTATAAGGAGGTCCCCCAGATCGGCTACTGACATTGGATTTACCATTGCTGCAGGAGGTCCAGACGCTTCCATTGCGGTACAAGAATTGAGAGGCCCATAGATTGACCATCCATCCTAATATTGTCTTGTCTGCATATGGTCCATTGTCCTGGCTGTTAATTATGCCCCAAGGTTCCATTGCCTTAGGGACATTGATTCCTATTAGGAGTTCAATGGCTGGATCAATTTGATTCAGTTGGATCCCTTTGAGATGCCACCACCTATTAAGATCGTTTTGGGTGAGTATGTTTTCCTTTGATACTGGGATTTAGTCTTGAGTGTAAACCCTTGGCAGGTTGAGGTATGTAGTGCCCTCTTGGTTGCCTACTTCCAGTCCATTAAGTTCACAGCTTCTCACATATTTCAACTGCCCCATCGTTTGCAGAAGAATCTCGGTCTTGCGTCCTTTAGCATGTAGCTGCTTCATTAGATTTTCTGTGCAGAATGTCGCCGAGCTGCCAGGATCAAGGAACGCATAGGTCAAGATGAATCTACTTCCTTTGGCCACCCTGACCCGGACTGGCATTATCGCCATTGTACAATCATTCCCGGCCCCAGTTACTTCCCCAGCCAAGACAAGCACTGCTCACTGCGGTTTCTCTAGTGTCAACCTTTTGTTGAGGTGAAAGATTTGAAGTCTCTGTACTCTAAATGTGTTGTACAGTTGAGGTGAAAGATTTGAAGTCTCTGTACTCTAAATGTGTTGTACAGTTGAGGTTAAAGATTTGAAGTCTCTGTACTCTAAATGTGTTGTACAGTTGAGGTGAAAGATTTGAAGTCTCTGTACTCTAAATGTGTTGTACAGTTGAGGTTAAAGATTTGAAGTCTCTGTACTCTAAATGTGTTGTACAGTTGGGTGCTTTTCCTGACACCTCTGACATGTACATTTCCGTTGGCAGTCCTTGCTTAGATATCCCTTCATTAAACATCCAAAGCAATGGCCGTTCACCTTAAGAAACTCTACTTTTGCCTCCCGTTGCTGAACTGTGGGCATTCCGTCAGCACATTTGCCCTGACAGAACGCACATGTGACAGTACAATCATTCGGAGTGCTGCATTGTGGTTGCTGCTAGTTGGCTAAATGTCTTGTAGAGTTGCCATGGTCCTTTCTCTGGTAGTGAGGATCTTGTATATCCCCAAACAATGAGTCCAGAAGGACTTCAGCCTGTCTTTCCATAAATTCCACGAGGTGTCGGAGTCCAACCCTTCTGTTGGTTCTTTGCAACATGTCATATCCTACTGCTCTCCCCTTTTCCCATAGCTTGTAAGGAAGCCTTACTACAATTAGCCTTAGATTGGAGTGAATGTTGAGCTTGTCTATATACTCTAAGTCCTGCATGGCGTTATAGCATCCTCGTAAGTAGAGTGCGTAAGCGTTCAGTGCCTTACCATCATCTGCTTTGATGTCTGTCCAATTCAATGCCTTTTCCAAGTATGGGCTTGCAATTCTTATTTCATTCCCGAAATGTTTCTTTATGCGACCCAATAGCGGACATAATCCAACAGGTAGGACAGTAGGTCTTCTCAAGGAACAACACGGAACACGAAGTAGTCAAGGACAAGGTAGACCTCTTTACTAGGACATGAACAAAACGTAATGACAGACAAAGGATGGGCAAACAAGCAGGGCTATATAAAGGGCAAACGAGACACAGGGAAAACCAATTACCAAACAACACACAGGTGAAAATAATAGAACACTAATGAACTGAGGTGCTGTGGCCTCAGGAGCTGTCCTTGGTCCTGATCCTCCCTCAGACATGCACAGGAGGATCCTGGCCCTGACAGGACCCCTCCCCGAAGCGCGACACCGGGCGCGAGCAGCAGGCGCCCTGGAGGAAAGAAAAGACGAGATGAGACTCTTGTCCAGGATCTGGGCCGCAGGCTCCCAGGACCGTTCCTCCGGCCCGTAGCCCTCCCAGTCCACCAAGTACTGCCGACGACCTCGGACCAGGCGAGTGTCCATGATCCGCCTCACGGTGTACGCCACTCCTCCATCGACGAACCGGGGAGCCGGAGCAGGGGTCTCAGACGGAACCAGGGTACTGACGAGCAGGGGCTTGAGACGAGAGATGTGGAACACCGGGTGCACGGGCAGGGACCTGGGGAGCTGGAGACGGACCGCCACCGGGTTGATCCTCTGGATGATTTTAAACGGCCCGACGTACCTCTGGTGGAGCTTGGGAGTCCCTCCCCGAAGTGGGAGATCCTTCGTGGACAACCAGACCCGTTGCCCCACCCGGTACGTCGGTCCGGGACGGCGGCGGCGGTTGGCCTGCTTCTCCATCGCCCCCCGTGCATGTATCAGAGCCGTCCTGGCCCTCTGCCACGTCCGGCGGCAACGGCTCACGAATGCCTCCGCTGACGGGACCCCCACTTCCTCCTCCTGCTCGGGAAACAATGGGACCGCATATCCACACAGGCATTCGAAGGGCGACATACCTAGGGCCGAGTGCTGCAAGGTGTTGTGCGCGAACTCGGCCCAGATTAATTGCTGGCTCCAGGAAGACGGACTCCTGGACACCAGACATCGGAGGCTGGTCTCCATCTCCTGGTTCACCCGCTCCGTCTGCCCGTTGGACTGCGGGTGGAACCCCGAAGACAGGCTCACCGTGGCCCCCAGCAGACGGCAGAAAGCCCTCCAGAACCTGGAGGTAAACTGGGGACCCCGATCGCTGACCACGTCCGTGGGGAGGCCGTGGAACCGGAACACGTGATGGAGGACCAGCCGGGCAGTCTCAGGGGCCGACGGCAGCTTAGGTAGAGGAATGAAGCGTGCCGTCTTGGAGAACCGGTCCACCACCACCAGAATGGCGGTGTTCCCTTGGGACGGCGGCAGCCCGGTTACGAAGTCCAAGGAGATGTGCGACCAAGGACGCCTGGGAACCGGTAGGGGAAGCAGCAGCCCCGCCGGACGGGTAGACTGGGTCTTGTTCCGGGCGCAGGTGGTGCATGCAGCCACGTAGTCCTCCCCGTCCTTCCTCATGCTGGGCCACCAGAACCGTCGCTGGAGCAACTCCAAGGTCCTCCTCCGCCCAGGATGACAGGACATCGGGGAAGCATGCGCCCAAGTGAGGACCTTCGAGCGCAGGCCAGGAACCACGTAGAGGCGCTGAGGGGGCCCCCCGGAGGAACGTGGGCGCCGGTGCCGGCCCTGCGGACCTCCTCCACGACGCCCCACTGGACCGGAGCCACGATCCTGGAGGCCGGAACGATGGTATCATCCCCGGGGGCAGCCGCAGGGGGACCCGGCAGCCGTGACAGGGCGTCCGGCTTGCCGTTCTTCGACCCCGGCCGGTAGGTAATCAGCAGGTCAAAGCGCTCAAAAAACAGAGCCCACCTTGCCTGCCGGGAATTGAGCCGCTTCGCCGCCCTGACAAACTCAAGGTTCTTGTGGTCGGTCCAGACCACCACCGGGTGTGCCGCTCCCTCCAGCCAGTGCCGCCATTCCTCCAGGGCCAGCTTGACCGCGAGCAATTCTCGGTCCCCGATGCCGTAATTGCACTCGGCCGAGGAGAAACGACGGGAGAAGAAGGCGCAGGGGCGAAGCTTCCCATCGGGATGACCACGCTGTGACAGGACCGCCCCCGCCCCCAGCTCGGAAGCGTCGACCTCCACCACGAACGGACGGGCCGGATCGGGCAGCTGCAGGATGGGGGCCGAGGTGAAGCGACGCCTAAGGACGTCGAAAGCCCCCTGGCGGCTGCGGTCAACACGAAGCGCCCCTCCGTCTTCCTGGTGAGGTCCGTGAGGGGTAAGGCCAGGGTCCCGAAGTCCCGGATGAACCGCCGGTAGAAGTTGGCGAATCCGAGGAAGCGCTGTACGTCCTTCACGGACGCAGGGACGGGCCACTCCCGGACCGCACACACCTTGGAGGGGTCCATCTCGAGCCGGCCCTGGGAGACGATGAAGCCCAGAAACGCCACCCGCCGGACATGGAACGCGCACTTCTCCGGTTTTACAAACAGCTGATGCTGAAGCAAGCGCTGGAGGACGGCACGGACGTGAGCGAAGTGCTCCTCCTCCGAATCCGAGAAGATGAGGATGTCATCCAGGTAGACATATACGAAATGGTTCAGAAAGTCCCTCAGCACGTGATTTATGAGCGCCTGGAACACCGCCGGGGCATTGGTGAGGCCAAACGGCATCACCAGGTACTCATAATGTCCATTGGGGGTGTTGAAAGCCGTCTTCCACTCGTCGCCCGCGCGGATGCGCACCAGGTTGTAGGCGTTGCGTAAGTCCAACTTAGTGAACACCGACGCCCCCTGGAGACGCTCAAACGCGCCGGTCATGAGGGGAAGAGGGTACCGGTTCTTGACCGTGATTTTGTTCACCCCCCGGTAGTCGATGCACGGGCGGAGGTCCCCGTTCTGTTTGTCCACAAAAAAGAACCCCGCCCCAGCTGGAGACGTGGAAGGGCGGATGAACCCGGCCGCCAGTGCCTCCTCTATATACTTGTCCATGGCCCGATGTTCCGGTGCGGAAAGGGCGAACAGGCGCCCTCTAGGTGGCATGGTCCCCGGGAGGAGGTCGATGGCGCAGTCGAATTCCCGGTGCGGGGGCAGTCGGCTACTGCGTGTCTTGCTGAAGACCGCGCCTAAATCGTGATACCGACCTGGCACCACGGATAAGTCCGCCGGGGGTGAACGTTCTGGCTGGTCCCGGCATGGCTGGTCCCGAAGACAGGTAGCCTGACACCGCTGGTCCCATGCCAGAAGCGTCCCCGAGGTCCAGCAAAGGTGCGGATTGTGCTGTGCTAGCCAGGGGTATCCGAGGATAATCGGGAGGCTGGGCGAGTCAATAATGTGCAGCTGGATGGTCTCCTGGTGGTTAAGCACCGTGCGTAGCTGGATAGGACCTGTGATGCGGCTAACCGCCCCGGGACCCAGGGCACGCCCGTCCAACGCATACACCGGCAGTGGGTGCTCCAATGGCCACAGGGGAATCCCACACTTGGTCGCCCACGCCTCGTCCATAAAATTGCCCGCAGCCCCACAGTCAATAAAAGCCGAGGCCGTGTGCCGCCTACCTGCACAGAAAACAGTCACAGGCAGCGACAAACGAGAGGGCAGTAAGGCTGAGAGGATGCACCTACCCACCGGTCCCCTCCCTAGGGCTGGTGAGCGCGTGCGTTTCCCCTCCTCCGGCCGAGGTGGAACGGTTAAGCCGGTAGCACGGCGCTGATCTCGACGCTCTCGAAGCCGTTGGTCAATCCGGAGAGCCAGGTGGATAAGACTCTCCAGATCGTCCACGTCCTCCCGAGCAGCCAGCTCGTCCTTTATTTCCTCGACGAGGCCCATCTGGAACACCGGCACTAACGCCGCGTCGGTCCACTGGCTGTCCACCGCCAGAATCCGAAACTCCACCGCATAGTCCGCCACGGTCCTAGCCCCTTGCCGTAGACGCAGGAGTGTCGTTGCCGCCTCATGGCCACTACGGCGGTGGTCAAAAACCCCCCGAAACTCCTGCATGAAGAGTTGGGAGTCGTGGAGCGCCGGCGTGGGATGTTCCGAAACCGCCGCCGCCCAGGTCAGAGCCCTGCCGGTAAGCAGAGCCATGATGTAAGCCACCCGGGTTTGCTCGCTCCTGAAAGCGTTGGGCTGGCACCGGAAGACGCTGTTGCACTGCATCAGGAACCCCCGACAGCCCTCCGGATGACCGTCATATCTCTCCGGAGCTGGGAGAGAAACGTCCCTGGTCGAGGCGTCCGTCTGAGGCCCCGGTGACTGCGCAGGTGCCGCCCGTACCATAGCCCGGAGCTCGGCCTGAGACGCCGCCAGCTGGTCCACGATCCGTCCAATCGCCCGCAGCTGACCACCCATGACCCGCACCCTCCGGCGGGTCTGCCGGCCCATGGCCGTCCCCTGAAGGCGACAGGCGCGCTGAAGCTTCTTCAGGACCGCTGGGTCGCTTTGTGGGTCTGTCATTCTGTCAGGACTGGGGCTAACACACTGGTGTTTGCGACCCAATAGCGGACATAATCCAACAGGTAGGACAGTAGGTCTTCTCAAGGAACAACACGGAACACGGAGTAGTCAAGGACAAGGTAGACCTCTTTACTAGGACATGAACAAAACGTAATGACAGACAAAGGATGGGCAAACAAGCAGGGCTATATAAAGGGCAAACGAGACACAGGGAAAACCAATTACCAAACAACACACAGGTGAAAATAATAGAACACTAATGAACTGAGGTGCTGTGGCCTCAGGAGCTGTCCTTGGTCCTGATCCTCCCTCAGACATGCACAGGAGGATCCTGGACAAAACAGGTGCAAACAATAATCATTAAGGGCCACCCAAGTGAGACTAATAAACAGTGATAAGGCACGTGGAAACATGCAGGGAGCTGTCCACTGGCCGGTGCTGAAACTAGGACGATCCCTGGCGCCCCTGACACTGCAAGCGTCCTTTTAACGTTTACATTTTTTAGTTTTATTATTTCCTCATTATTATTGTTATTAAGAATATATACAGTATTTATATATATTATATACATATTCACAGAGATACTGTTATTAAGTATTCAAAGAGACATTGTTATTATTAAGTATTTATATTGACAGAGATACTGTTATTAATTATGCAAAGAGACAATGTTATTATTAAATATTTATATTGACAGATACTGTTATTAAGTATACACATAGATACTATGATTAAGTATACACATAGATACTGTTCTTAGGAACATATATATATATATATATATATATGTATATATATATATACATACATATACATACATATACACAGAGATAC